>VURO01021969.1:13419-43266 GCA_015108175.1 Pelvicachromis taeniatus
TATGGTAAAGGGGGGGGGGGGGGGGGGGTGGTGGGGGGGGGGGGGGGGGGGGGGGGGGGGGGGGGGGGTGAGCACGTGACGGAAGACTTGTTCTCTTTAATTGTGTTTGTTGCTCGATCACAATTATCTCCCCCTGCGACCCTTTGATTGGGTGACTGCACTCAGGATGTGAGTGTCTTCTCTGTGTCCTCTCGCCTCAGTGCACCGTAGTGCCTTCATTACAGGAGACTGTTTGTGCCCTTCAAAATCATCAGATGCTTTAATGACTCATTATAGGAGCATTCTGCTGTTTCTGTGTCCACTGTGGCTTGCCGCAGTGTATCAGTGACATTTATTGTTGTCTAGAAAAGCTGAGAAAACCTTTCTTCTTTTTTTTTTAGAGCCCCAGAGTCTGTGCTCTGCTTATAACTCCATATGGAAACTTGGAAAAAGTGACGTCAGGGCACCTGCTACGTAGATTTACACTGTTATAATTTAGCATTGCAACTCCTCTTTTTGGCTTATTTTAGCAACCAAATGTAATCATGTGTCCCAACCCAAGCTGTGCAATCTCCACATTCACCTCTTGCCTGCGTCTCATCACATTTTCTCCTCTGCTATCAAGCCACTATCTCCTGTGATCTGCTCAAGGAGGGGAAGGTCACAGTCAAGGGAGCGTAAAGCTGTCGGTTTCTTTCTCGCCTCTCCCTTGTGTTTGACTTGGAGCAGGCTTTGTGGTTGGTCCTCTGTCTGCACTGATCACACATTGCACTGTTTAAATTCCATTTAAAACACCAAAGGTGTGATTTGTAGGATTTTCACTCTGCTTCTGCTGTTAAAAACCAGGCCAGCCTTTTGTCTTGAATAACATAGTTTACACATGGGGAACTGATTGCGGTGCGATTGTGCGGTTGGGTGTGTGCACTTTCTTTCCCTGCTTGAGAGATAGTGAATGTCTTTAAGAAACATTTGGCAGTAATAGTAGGCTGTAAATCTACTTTAAGTATTATATTTTCATGTATTGTATGTTTTTTCAGGACCCACCCCAGCATTTGTTGTGCTATTCTTAACCAAGATGCCTCTTTTAAAGTGATTTTTGCACTGTGATGTCATTCATCATTTCAAATGAGCTGCTGAGTGACGAGGAACACCTGAAGCTCCACACAAGAGATTTTTGCCCTTTAATAGAAAAGTTTAAGTCTCCAGAAGTTCAAGTTAAGAGTATGTTTATTGGTGATTTGAAGTGTGTGTGTGTGTGTGTGTGTGTGTGTGTGTGTGTGTGTGTGTGTGTGTGTGTGTGTGTGTGTGTGTGTGTGTGTGTGTGTGTGTGTGTGTGTGTGTCAGAGAAGCCCTATTTATGCAGCTGATTTTCCTGTGGAGTAGCTCAAGGTCAGGCACCAGAGGCCCAACAGTAGTGTCGGCATCCACATCTATCTCTCTCTGTCTCTTTTCCTTAATCCAAAATGCTGCTGCCTCATCCCCATGACCTCCTGCATTGGAGCTCAGGGTCAAAGCTTAAAAGTAATCAAAAAATACAAGTGCTACCCAAGCCTAGTAAATGGTCAAACCAGGGCCCTAATATAGCAGTAAACCAGGTGCTGAATGCACATGTTTGCTTTTTAGCCACTCAGGGCGCCTCTCTCTCTTTCTCAGCCATACACTATCTAAAGTAAACATCCTTACTTTTCCAGCTGGCCATGCTGTGTTGCTCATCCATGCTCCACGCCTCGAGCATTTGACCTCGACCTCAAACAAAAGACAGTTGTGATCACCGGCTAACCTCAGACATACGCTCGACGTGTAAACGATTCTTTCACTCTGGTTTTGATCGGAGGAGCGCTGGCTGCTGCTCTGAGCAATGGCTGAACACATTTTGCCTTTTGAGAATTTCAGCTCAGTTGAGTGCCGCTTTGCTTTTGCAGCTGAATTGAAGATCACTAAGCACATGTTATTCTTTTCTCTTTCTTTTTTTTTTTATCACAGGAGACTGAGAAGGAGAGCCGCAGTGAGCGTATCCGATCTCAGATCTGGGAGTTAAGCAGCCAGCAGACACAACAAAGCAGAGAGCAACAGAGAATAGGTAAGAATGAATGTGAGTACTCTTTAAAAGAGAGGGAAATTTTCACCGTTTTATGGTTTGTTTGTTGTTTTTTTTTAAAGAAAAGAAGCTGCACACCCTCACACTTGCAGGATATTACTTATTACATACATTACATTACATATATAAGTTTGTTTATACTGTAAAGATACCCTAAAGCTCAAGTTTGGCCAGGCAATATCAACACAAAACCAACACTGGTCACCTCTGTTACATGTGTGTGAATGCATACACCTCTCTTGATGCCTTTTCCTCTGGAGCGCCTGTTAAAATAGTTAGCCAAAGGAGCCATTCTCTTCACGATGTGGTCGTCGGGAGGTCATGTTAGTTCAGGCTCTTTAAGCTCCTTCATCTTATTAAGTATTTGGAGTAACTCACATCCACGACTTAATGACTTTGACTACACATCCTTTACTTTTTTAAGTGTAATGTAATTTCGTTAGCCGCTCTGTTAGTCCAGCCATCAATATAGTACTGTCCGTTCATGCCTTTAGGAAGGAACAAGTGTGCTACATTTGCAGCAACACTTACAGAGCTAACATGAGCAGCTTCTAAAATGTGTTAAAGTGACTGAAGTGTTGCTGCAAGCCTGTTTGTGTTTTGTGATTTTTATGTATTTTTAATCCTAATGACCATGTATAAAAATCCCCTTTGTATAAGTTAAGACCAAATGTAACTTTGGCCATCCTTGGCTGATTTCAGCACACACTTGGGTAACTGGAGCTTGGCCCGAGGCTCATAGTCATAATGTCATTCTGTGTGGCCTGGTCAGCCGTGGGCTTGGCTCTTGGTGTCCTTCACATGGATGAGGGGTTGGTGATGGGGTTCTGGGAAGCAACAGAGGGAAACCCAACAACCACACCTCTGCTAAATAAAGCTGATACCAGAACAGAACTGAAGCCTCCTTTACGTGGCTGAGAAACTCCCCGCTGTTCTTGATTTAGCTGTGCCTTACAATTTAAGCCAGGGTGAAGCTAGGGTCATGAAAAAAAAAAAAAGACCACCATAGAAATGTAAAGAAGAAAGGGAGCTTTTTAAAAGTGGATCAACAAAGACATGGGACTTTTGTGGTTGGTGTAATACAGCGTAGGCAGGGTGGGCATGTGGTTCCTGAAGGTGTGGTTGTCTTAAACCCTGAGCATAAACGCATAATTCTGCCTTTCACACACAAAAGAAGAAGCTTATATTTACACGCTTACATCAGTGACCATGTGTCCTACTATACCGGTAAGGTTATGATTTCAAGAGTTTCTCAATGCTTTAAGTTTCCAGGGGAGATCGAGTTCCTTCGAACATATCTTGTGCAGTTTTAAAGCTTTGAGCCGAGCGTTTTGGACATCATGATTGAGGCGATGTGGGGTAGGGGTAGTTCAGACTGAGAAAATGATCCTCATATAGTAACCTATTAATCTAAAGTTTTTGCACAAAATATGCTGCTTTATTGTCCTTTTGTCTCTATTTGGGCCATAATTTGCAAAAAGAGCATCATTTGCTATTCAACAATACATGAAGCTAACAGCTGAGACCACAAACTCCTCGGGAATGTGTTCACTGAGGGCATAGAGGTCCACACAGTTTCACAGATTCTGTTCGCAAACGGGCGAGTTCCTCACTGCTGATCATTAGAAAGAATGGACATGCTCAGAAGCACAAGAGCCCAGATGATTTGTCCAGCTTTTATGTACAGCATCTGACTAGCCCATTCATTGCATCTCATCTATTAGTGTAACTATAAATGTCCTGTCATTCGCTGAAGTCTTTGGTCTGCCCCACAAATCGCTGATTATCTGTAGTGCCGCAGTACTAGTGCAAATATTGCTATGACACATGAAATCTCTGTCGGTTTGCCTGTTATCTCCTCTTTACATATTCATGAGCTGAGCAACCAAAATTGGCACACAGGTACATCTGTATTAGATCTTATTATGTTACCTGGCAATCACCTACCAACGTGACTATTAAAAAAAAAAAGTAACAAATAATGAAAGCATCGTCTCATTTTGCAACAATAACATCTGATTTATATCCACAAAGCTTTAATGATGCGTGATATGACCTCATCACGGTGCCTAGCAACCACCTAATAACACAGACCCCGCTGTACCGTAACACAAGCATATACTAGCTGTGAAAACAAGTTGCTTAATCCCACCACAGTTCAGATCATTAAAAGATTACAGAGTGTTTATTTTTTTAACTTCTCTGTCAGTGTTGCTCTTCCATTTGGTTGCCACTGAAAAGTTTCAACAGCAACTACACGCACCGACAGACATTCATTGTTCCCGAGGATGAATCATTCTAACTCTAGTAAGCCAGACTGTTTGTTTTCTTTTTCCTTTTTTTCACCATAGCGAGGTTAAACTTGTAGATTTTAATAAAAAATATCAAATCATATTGTATTACTGTGTATTGTATGGGTTGTCAGATTTAATAAAAAATATTAAAAATGAAAGTTCAGAGCTGCTGGCATGGCTGCAAAATCATCAGTGGGGTTAATGTTATGGACATCTAATGTAACAACTGCTTTTAAAATACTTTGTGGCTAACAAGGCTAACCATTACCTTCATCATCTTGCTACAGAAGCCAGTGTTGAGCCTGATGCACCTGATTAAGCCATGAAACTCCTCATGAGCAGCTGAAACAAACTTGTGTTGACCCCTTCAGGGCGAGCACAAATACTGGGCTGGCGGGTCATTGCTTCACTGTCAAAGCAGTATAAAGAAAGCTCTTGGTTGTCCTTTGTTTGTGCTCCGTATATTGACTGGCAGAAGGCTGCAGCTTTTTGTTGCTATTTTGAAATATATCTAAAAAAATGTAAGCCTCTCATTATGCAGTAGCAGTGGGGATTTTCCCAGAAATGGCCACACAATAGATACAACAGCCTCCCAACGGCAACGACGTGAACAATAACGTGAGTTTGCTGGAGAGCAGCAGTGTGTGTGTGTGTGGCTGGCTCTCACTTCAGTTATTACACTTATTAAAGACCAGTAATTGAGTTTTGGTTGAGTGCTACACTACTGTATAGCGGACCATTATTGTCCTAATTGTGTGTCACAATCACGCTTTCTATTCAGGCTGTATTACATAAGCATTTGGTCTGTTTAATCAACAGCTTGCTGCCATTTTTAATCTGGAGCCAATCTAACAATTCACAAGATTACTTTGGGAAATTCCTTTAAAAGCAATAAACTATTATTAATAAACTTATTGTGCAGAATTTACAAAGCAGTAATGAGCTGATAAAGGTCAGCTAGGCTTAGTGAAGCTGTGAATGCTCAGCCGTGATTACAACTGCTCGAAAGTTGAAAGAGACTGTCGGCTGCCTCCGGTCAGACTGGAGTCCCTCTTTGATTTGGTTAGTAAATGACAGACATGCATACTTGGTGAACTCCATTTGGTTGCCAAGCTGGTGCAAACTAAGGTCAGTCAGAAGTGTTTTTAGGTCTTGCTTTGTACATGTGCTGTAGGAAGTGGATACACATCTTGGTTTTCTCTGTTTTTCTTATCTGCGGTGTGAGTGCATAACCTCAGATATTCATATAGCAGCACGGTGGGGTGTTGGAGGTAGATACTTGTCGCAGGGGGAGGTTGCGGGCACGGCTGTAATGTTTGGAGTGTGGTTTCCTGTTCGTCTCGCTTTTTAATCCGCTCTCTTCCCGATTCCTTTTTTTTAAAAGTTGCGTCCCAGATATAACTGTGCCGCATGCTCGCTTCTTCCTCCTACTTGACGCACATTCACCGGCCCAGTTGCAAATCTCACACAGGAACTTGAGGCCAATCTGTAGGAAATGTCTACATCCCTTCATGTCTCCACATGCCTGCCCTGTGATCCTGAGTGTATTTTCTAGCCTGGCCTTTCTGGGGCCCCAGTGTTGTGGAAAGATTTAATTTAAGTCTCCAACCTACCCATCTACTTGTTCCATTGCCCTCTAGTGTACTACTAATATGAGAAGAATCGAGGTAACATGAAAATGTGTTTTTACAGTAGAGAAAACTTGCGTGGTACAGAAAGTTACTTCACATATTTCATTTGTGTTTTCTGTAACAGGTTCCAACTCAGGGATGGTGTTGGTTCTGGATCACCTGGTAAAGGATGATGGACCTCTGTTGATCCAGCCTCAGCGTGAAGCTGTGACCAAGGAGGCCGACCTGGTTACGTCTCACTGTCAGAGGTCAGACTCCTCCACTTCTGATCTTAGTGCAACCTCAATGCTTTCCAAGCCCAATCTGGATTCTGTGGCCTCAGAGAAAGGTCTGGGCTCAGCTTACAGAGCCCGGCTGGACTCCGGAGCCTCAGACAAGAGCCAGAGTTCCTCCCAGCGTGGTCGGCTGGACTCCGAGGCATCAGACAGAAGCATCAACTCCCAGTCCTTTGGCAGACAGAGACTGGGCTCAGATGTCTCTGATTCATCCATCAGACCCCGTCTGGGGTCCGAGACTTCAGACAGCATCGGCCTGTTGTCAAGGAAGCGGACGGTCTCTGGGACATCTGATCAGAGTGGGAGCATGTCCTCAGAGGAGCGGGTGCCATCGGAGGAGGCAGAGGTAGCCAGGAGGGAATCGACTTGCAGCACAGATTCAGAAACTGACGGCAGAAGCCAAGGTTCAGCCGGCACTCTAACTGAGTCTAAGCAGGAGGAGCCTGATGGGGCGGTTTTATCTCGGCGAGATCCCGTGAATGGCCTCAGGGGGAAAACTGAGATCCAGAGGCAAAAGGTGGAGTGTGTGTGTGCGTGCGTGTTACATGAATGTTTTGTGGTGCATTTGTCAGCCGTCTATCTTTGAGCCCACTGAACACCAAGTGACACACGCCATATATCGTGACTGCGCCACTAGAGTGGGGTGCTGAGCTGCATAGCCAAACTGAAGTGCACAAACCGTTCGAGCGCTCCGTTTTCTTTCTTTCCACATCATTATTCTTGACACGAAAGCCGACACTTTATTGTTCAGTGACACCCAGGTCACATCGGCATCCATAAACACTTCACTCAAAGCTCCTGCTGGATGCTGTTTGACTTTTGTTACTTGGTTACAAAAACAAACTGCGCACCTGACTTGTCTCTGTTTCACCTCAGCAGCGCTTCAGCCTCACCTGGTGTCAGAGAGGAGTACACAGCGTTAAAGGCCAATGATTCTGTGTCTCTTCACTTATAGAAAAAATAAGGGCTGTTTCTCTGTACTGACTCTGTTAAACTGTTAAAAGCATCATTTTTCCATCTTCACATGGAGCGGGAGGGGGGCTACGGTGACCATGACGCCATCGTGTCGCTCCGCTTAATGTGTTTACTCAAAACTGGCCCCAAACTTTTTTTTTATTGTTCCCCACGCTATTCACGCTGATTGCTTAGGCTCCTCGCAGTAATGTAAACACTCTGGGATCCATCGTGGCCACAGTGCCAAGAAAAGAACAGATGCTCACATCTTCATGCCGAGTACAATGTTACATAATGAAAACACCACCAGTCAATTCTGTATTTAGCACTGTATAGGTCAGGAGTCCCCGCAGCCGCCCATGTAGTCCTCACAAATGTGTATTTCTCCCTCTACACATTGACCTCTGCTCTCCTCTTCTTCCTGTACTAATTGTTCTGTCATTTTTTTGTTTTTTACCGTGTTTAGATAACTGTGGGCAGCGACCTCTCCCGCACTTATGGCAAAGCAAGGGATTCTGGTAAGAGCCCTGCTCTGATATATGAATAGAAAACCTGCCAACATCGAGTTAGATCATCTTTTTAAGATATTTATCAAGGAAAATTTGTAAACATTCATCTTTACATTTTCTCAAATACATATGGAGATATTCTCATTGAAATCATTGCTAGACCAGTTCTGAGAATTATTTATGCGCCTGTTAGGTTGACCATAAAGGAGGGGATGGCTGGGAAGGGATGATTTTGTTAATGATCCCTATCTTCAGTGCTCTCTCCCCCATCTCATGTCATCTCATATCCTACAAGCAGCACTATAAATTTGTTTTCCTCTTAAGTGTCACATCTTGTTTTATCTTTTTTAGCATGACCTCAGTAAATATCATCTGCTCTAATCTTTAGAATGTCCCAAACCATGAGCTTTGTACACATCACCTCAAAGTGGGAGAAACATTCCCTGAAATGTCCAAAAAATATAGGAACTATGAGGGGGTGAAGCACGAGTTAAGTCAAGCAAAACAAAGGGGCTGGAACAAAGGCTAAAAATGAGTGACGAAAAGAGGAATAGGATTTGTAGAAAGCTTTTGAGGTGAAGGAGAGGATTACAAGAGCAATAAGTTGTAACAGTGCTAAATTCAGCCTGGGCAGTGGAGGAGATCCTGGTGACTTATCTCTCCTGTACTGAGCTGTCTTTTTCTTTGATTTAAACTTCCCTCTTTCATTCTGTTCTTACAGCACCCGAGAAGAAAGCTGTTATATCGGAGCAGTTAAGTCGCACCACCTCTGTCCGTGATCGAATGCGCAAGTTTGCAGAACTTGAACAGAGTTCAAATGTCTCATCTTTAAAGAAAACTCCTTTGAGGAATGGTTCCTTCTCCAGCAGCAGTGGCCATGCAAATGTCTCCAGAGCTACCGAGCTGTTTACACACTCAGCAGCATCCCTCAGCACATCTGGAGACAGGCCAGCACGGTCACATGTGGGCTCCACATCTGCATCCGTGAGTCAGGCCGCGCCTCAGCCAAGAGGCGTGGCTAACAAGTCTCTGTCTTCAGCTGACCAATCGCAGAGCTCCATGGGTGGGATGGGACATTCAGCTCAAAAAGATGAGCACGCCTCCGATAAGTCAAAGGAAGACGGGACCCCAGGGATAGCAGCTGGAGAAAAGGTCACCCAGGGAGAGGCAGACCCAGACATGAAGACCTTCCTCACCATTGAGATCAAGGATGGGCGCACCACCACTTCCTCCTCATCAACCACCAGTAGAGGCAACATTATACCCATCACCCACATGACCCCACGCATCACTCCTAATGCCCTAGGGCAAAGGCAAGGTAGGAGCATCAACCTGGAGCTCACTAAGTCCTTAAATGGTCACCAGGAGCAGTGATGATTGACATTGTGTGGTGTAGAGATTTTGCTCAGAGCTATCGCACACTAGGGATTTTGTTTGGACTCATCAAAGTTGCTAAGCTGCAGCCCACAGTGATTCCAATGGACTATATGTCTTTTCTTGCAAATTTCAGCATTAATATCAGCCGCTACAAGGAGTAATCAGATTGCAGGAATAAGGTCACAAGTGGGATAATGTCAAGGGGGTTTTTGTGCATCTGAAGAAGCAGAGCACATGGATGAGTGGGAGTAGATGTTAGAGCTGAGTGTATAAATGGCATGGTCGCACTGAATGGTATTTGTTAGAGCGTGGGCATGTTGGGAGTGCGGAGCTGTGGGGTCAACAGAAGAGTGCAAGCTTGAACAAGAGAAACAGCAACTGGTTGTCTCAGCCAAAACTCAATGGGAATATTGTTACAGTGCAAATGAATAAGCCTGCCTGCCCACACAGTACAGTCCTTTGTGTGTCATATTCTCTAGTTATTGTCTGCAACACACTTACTGTTTACAGTCAGTCGTTTGAGTGTGTATTTTAAAATGAGAGAAAATGCCATCAGAGAGGAAGCACATTCACTTTGAATGTGGCTCAATACATTGATAGTACGCCCAGGACAGCATGTAGTCATGATGTAACAAAGGCTAATTATCTGCATGATAGAAAAACATGTCTGGCATCAACTCAGCGCTTTACAGAAGCGCAAGTGCTACGGCTGCTGTCACAGTCTGTCCAAACAAAGATGTCTAAAGCTTCAACTCTTCTCAGCGACCGGCATCTAAAACCCAAACAGTTTATTTTAAACTCAGTCTGAACACGTGCGATTCCAGCCTCTTCGCCACTTGCAGCTCCCTCGTAGCGTAGCTGCGCTCTGTCACGAGCCTCGCACGGCTGTTTTTCATATTTGCTTTAATGTTTTTAGGCTCCTTTTTTGGAATCCTGCCCGTCCTGCTCTGAGTAACAGCAGCCTGTTATTGTGTCTCCAGTTTCCCTCAAAAGCACTGTAAAGTCTCTTAAATGTACACTGAGCTTTGCTGGTTTGCATCAGTCCTGTATTTTATGATATAGCTTTCATGTGTGCGTGTCTGGATGTGGGAAGAAGCGGGTCACACAGAAATGCATGTGCACACCAGGCCAGTTATGTTAAAGGTGGTGTTATCAATATTTTCTCACTCTTCAGTCATTAGACTTATGTATTGTGTATGACACTGTAGTGGCGTGTGTTTGTATTCATCCCAGCTTATGGTCTTATGTTTTTCAAATCTAAATAGATCTTTTTTTCTGTGTCTGTTTCAGAGTTGACCCTCGGCCTTAGAGCCACACCATTTAAGATTTCTTCCTCCAGCTTCTCCTCTGGTCCCTCCATCAAGGTACAACCTGCCTTACAAAATATTTTTGACAAATGGTCACAAAATTGTGGCGACACATAAATAAGGTAGACCTTATCAGGCCTGTGTAACAGGCTTGATAAAATCTGCTATTAATTTATGATTTGGTCTTTTTTTTCATCTTCTGTTTCATTTCCAGCTGACCCAGTTAAATTGCACTGTTTCTGCTGCGTTTCTGTCACAACAATCACCTATAAGGCCTGAAAAGCTAGAGAGCCGGGGGAGTGAAGGACACAGAGTGTGAGAAAAGAAGGGAGAGGAGAGAAGAACAGTGTTTATCAAACACAGAGCGGGTAGCCAGTCACATCTGCCCTTGTAGGGTATATGAAAGAGAGAAGGAGGTGTTCTGGGTATTCCCGTTTTTTTTCTGTAGGTCCTGCAAGCTGAATGCACTGGAGGAGTAGTTAGGAAATGTTTACTAACTACACCTCCAGTGCCGTGCAAAAGTCTTGAGCTATCCCTCATTTTGTTTTTGTAATTTTTTAAAAACTCATCTTCAGCAGTATTTCTTCAGGCTTTTAAAGTTTTCCTTGGGAAAAAAACCCCCTAAACCCTCTATGGCAGTATCTGAAAGTTGTTCCCTTACATAATTGGAAAGAATCCAGGGAAAACCTGACACAGGACCTGAGAGATACATCTGGCCTGTCAGCTGATCGATTTGCTGTGCTCCAAAGCCGCACTGCACCCATTTCCCATTTTCCTAGCAAAACATAAAGAAATGAGGTGTGGATCCGGCCATTTGCACAGTGCTGCAAATGCATTCATTGCACTGATTGGGTAGATTGGTCTTTCCATAGCATTGGAAAGTTACAGCAGTCAGAAATTTCTAAACGATAACCTCTGAGGTCCGGGAGAACAGGTAAACTCCCATTTGCCTCTTTTCTTAAATCCTTCACTCTTTCATGAAAAGAAGCATCCTCGTGAATGGAGAGTGGGTGATTGAGAGAAAAAAGGGACAACAAACAATGTTCTGTTTACTCTTTAATGACTTTGTATCCCTCCCTCCCCGGGGGTTGAGCGCAGTGGTAATCTGGTTATGGGATTTGAGAGTAGGTCAATTAGGGCTGGGAAGAAGATCCACAAGGCTGTGGCTGTGAACCCTAATTTCAGATCTCGATAGCATAGCTTTCTTATAAAAGACAGATTTTGCATGAACAAGACAAATCTTCTGCAGGATGTGAGGTTTATCCTCAACTGATTCTAGCATGCAGGTAATGTCTTTAAGTGCAGCTGTGCATAGGATTACTTCTAAATATGTACCAGACAACAACTGTGCTATCTGTAACTGTTGAGGTTGGTGGACCAGCAACACAGCACAGCTGCGTCGTAGTTGTATAAGTTTAACGTAGACACCTTTAGTGAGAAAACGCAGAGCTGCATTAAGTCTGCTGCTGCGATTTCAACAGCTTCTGCTCACCATCGAAGTCTGAGCCTCAGTCACCACGCTAATGAGACTGTGGAAAAATAACAGACACCGTTGGTTAAGCTGAGCTCAGAGGTTGGTGGGTGGGTTCAGGCAGATGCAGAGGCCACCTGTTGCCTGACTTTCCCTGGTTTAGCTTGAGTGTGTGTGTGTGAGAGAGCGAGAGAGAAGGTGACATGTCAGGAGGGTTGACCTTAAAGAAGCTTACCCACATACCCTTTTCACATTAGTGACTATAACAGAGTGCGCATAGAGAGCAAAGCAGAGTACAGGATGGCATGCTTTTGAATAAACTCTTCCTGTTTAGTGATGTTAATTGACCAGAGTGGTTTTGAGATGAAACTCTGATCCGTTTGGGTGGTCTGGTCTTCCCTTTGGTGGTCTAACCTGAGCACTAGCAATTTATTTCTATTCCAATAAAAGACGATGATAGCATCAGCTTTTCTTTTCAAGACGATCACTTTTAAATCAGAAACCATTTGAGAGACCGGTTTAGATCATATTAACAATGAAAATCTCCAAACACTGAGTGACTGAGTTTTTTTTTTCCTTCGGCTAAGTGCTCGCAGTGTTTCATTACAGTGAGTTCATTTTAGGAGGTGGCTAATTAATGTTGGCTTCTGCTCCAAGTGGTCACAGCTGCTCCTGCCCATTTTGTCTGCTGTCTGTCCATGCTGATCGCTGGCCTTGAAGTACAAATGATGCCTTAGCTTTATAACCATGGCGATGACAGGACAGTTGGCCTTTCCAAAAGTTGCAGAGATTATTTCAAACCTCTCGGTCACACTGGTTGTGCTGCCGCATGAACGTGGACGTCTAGGCTCAAAGTCAATGGCAGATTGTCTCACTGTCACACAGACGGATGAAAACTCTATTGTTAACAAGCTGCCGATCCATGACGCATACTGGTTACACAACCGGTTCACGTGTGTCACAGATTTAAGCTTGGTTCACAGATCGGGGGGGTAAAGGCTATGTATGTACTTAATTAATTTAAACTTGAAATCTTATACATGCTTAGAGTAGAGTGATGTCCTCCATGGGTTTGGCTATTGTTCCTGCTGCCGCTAAGCATTTAGATTCACTCTTAGAGCCCACATTAATTCTTATTTGCTTATCTTTAAAATCCAGAGACTGTAGCACTTTGTCAAATTTCTCCCCAGTGAGTTCCAGTCCTCATTTTAGTCCTAGATTGATGCACTTCAATTTCCCTCTTTACGTTTGTCATCAAGGATAACATATTTATCATGAAATGCTTCTGTTCACACTGTGTTCATAGATTCAGTATGCACTGTACTATTTGATTTCTGTACTGCGGTGCAGCAAAACGTTTTTGAGTATCTCACAATTTGAAGAAGGTACACAGACGTATGTCATCTTAAGAAGTCTTAATTTAACACAGAAGTACTTGACATCAGCACTGGCTGATTTGACTTTAGCCTTGAATGAAATTTTGGAATTGCTGTCATTCCTAACATCCTTACCCAGAGCTCTGAAAAGTGGGCTTTACTTCATATCCGCAGCATGCCTGGTTTTCTGATGGACCTCAATTCTTCGTCCTCGTGGACTAATCTTCCTAAATCTGGAGATATATCTTGAATGGTAATTATGCAAAATGGCTGAGCTGATGAATCAGGTTGTACTTTGTTAGGAAGCCTTTAATAAAGGAGGTAAATACCAGTGTGCAACTTTTTCACCTCAGCCCAGGCCTAGAGCCACATCTAAACGCCTGCTGCCTGCCAGTGGAGGTGTGAAGGACGTGCTTTAGATAAAAGGAAAGTTGAACTGGGAGGTGTGAGTTTCCTGACTTGTGGTTGCTACAATTTCCCCTCTGGCCTCCCCCAGTGTCCCAGATCTAACTGGCACAGTGGAATAATAGCGGGGCAGGAGATAAATATACACGCCCAGGGCACCTAGAAATAAGTAGGTGTGGGCTGCCTGGGAAACGGGATTCACAGCATACTCATTGGTTGCGGGGGGGATTTACAGGGAGTATAAAGGCCATGCATTGTTTTCTGAGAGGACACTTCTATTCTCACAGAGGCATAGGACACAGCCCTGATCTGACACCTCAGCCAAAACATTTTGGAAACTTGTGTGGATTTCAGCAAAGAGGACTTTGGCCAGTGTGAATTAAATTTCGTCTGGCCATGCCTGGAGTGAACCTGGACTTCCTCCCAGCCTCTCAGTCTCCTGAGGCTTTGGGCAGCCCAGACAGTGCTTGTGCCGAGTCTGGCCTCGAAGAAGTAATCGGGGAACTGCTTGCTCAGGATGAAGCTGATGATGAAGAGGAGCAATTTGGTGAGAGAAAAATTGAGACAACATTGCGCTGTGCCGTGGGGGAGATCCACAGTGACCTGCAGGCCTTTGGGAAGCGAGTGGATGCCTGTCTGGAGGAGGCTGTGGCCAAGGTGGCTCCTCTGGCTGAGACAATTTCCAAGTTGCAGGAGGAGAACCTGAGACTGAGGATTCAGCAGGAAAGGCTGATGAGGCAAGTTGAGGCCCTGTGTCAGGTGATGGGGCTACCTGATCCATCACTGCATGAACTTTACAGCAAAGACTGCTCCTGTTTAATTTCTAATAAAACCAAAACGTCATCTGGTGATGCTCCATCCTGCATGCAGGAGACTGGGTTTGAAAAACTCCAGGATGCTTCCAGCTGCACCCCTCAACACTTTCCCTCCAGTGCACCCCAGGAAACCCAAGCACATTCTCTCCTGCACAGTCGGTTAACTATACCCCAGGAGCCTCTAACACCCATCCAGGACTCAGTCTCTGTGTCACCCAGGACAAACTCCCCTTCACCGGCCCCTCACCCACCAACCTTTGCTACGCGCTGCTCCCTCTCTGCTCCCTCTCTGATGGCAAACATTTCTCCCTGCAACAGCACGGTACTGCTCTGTTAATGTTTCTGATCGTGATCCCTTTAATTCAGATAAGCCACTTGAAGAATGGGACTGTCTTTTTGTGCCAGTGTTGCCAATACCTGCGAATCAGCAGACCCTTCAATTTATGTGCCGCAGCAGCCATACTGTGTTTAAACCACATACTCTCTCTGGTCACCTCTTTCAAATCTCTCAGTAAGCTTGACCGTCTCAGCTGACCGTCTCAGCTGCCACAGAGTTCTGGCAGATTGTGTTTATGTGAAGGACTCCACCGCATTCTGTCACAGAGGTATTCCTGCACTGTAACACCATGCGTCTCTAATTGTGTCCCGGTTCACAGTCATGGATGCCTGCAAGTGTTCTGTTGAGTGGATGCGCTTCCCAGCGGAGGAAAGGATGATCACATTTAGCAGCAGCCTTTTAGTTTGCCATCTGCAGATTGTGTGCAATTCTCACTTTGACAGGCACATGAAAATAGAATTGAGCCTTTAAATACTTACTTTGGCTTTTTTCTTTTTGCCTTTCATTTATAAAGTTGCAGTCAAGTTAGAAAGAAAATGCAGGGTTGGAAAGCAGGTCCAGCAAAGCCACTAAAGGCGTTTTAATTCATGTGGCACAGTATGTGGCATGTACATTCATGTTTTACAGAAAGGGCCTAGTATCAAGACGTCGGGTTAGAAAAGACTGAAAGACTCTGATTAGATGTGGCCCTCATCTCGAGGCTTGTTTGCTTTTGCAACTGCGTAACACACCTTCTGTGTGTGCACTTGTACCATTTCCAGTGATACTGGGAATTTGCAGCATGAGATTCAGTTATTGAACCATGCAGAGTTGAATCTTGTGGAGGCAGCTGGGACGGCCAATCAACTACTTTAAGTCAAGGTGACTGGCTTCCATTAAGTGGTAATCCTTTCAGCAGACCAATGTGATAATGAGGGGTGATCTTATCTGACCGTGTTTATGTATGTCAGCAGTCTCCCATTACAGAATAAAACCTATCAAAACAGGCTTCTTCCATCCATCCATCCATTCTCAGCCGCTTATTCTTCTTTTTTTTAATTCCACGGTGACTTGGATGTTTATAGATACACTTAGGCTTAGTTATACAAGACTCAACCACAAAGGTTATCAGGGAACTTCTCACCCATACGCATTCCCCTGTGGCCTGACTCAGAGACCTTGTCTGGCTGCATTGCCTCCCAAAACATTCTTCATCGGTCGCAGGCCTCTCAGTCCAGCCTATCCCATGGGTCAGAACTCTGTGTCCAGAAAAGACTTGAAAACCAGGGGCCACCTTTGATCACCCAGCTCTGTGGCTGTGCTGTGCATTGTCTCTCCCTGCTGAGACCAGGTTTGGCTGGGGGACCTCAGTGGGCAGGGCTAGGCGGCTGTGGATACAGATGGGGCCAGCTGCCTGAGCTATATCTGGACCCCGAGTCGTTCACAGCAAAAGCATTGAGGCCACAGCTAGAACATGTAGTCTGCCACAGGCATTCAGCACCATATGAACATTTAAAAGGAATTTTCTATAGGATTTATGGTCATTCTCAATAATGCAACACATATCCACATTCCTCAGCTCTGCTCCTCAGCCATATTTTTCCTCTGGACCTTTTTTATATACTAAAGTGTTGTCCCTATTTTACAGTGAGAGTAAAGTATTGCACCTGTCAAATAAACTCCGGGGTTGGCAGCAGTGTTGTATGATTAAGAAAAATTCATGCGTCAGCGGCACTCCATAAACTAGTGAACAGTTACTTGGCAGGGTTTCTTTTAGCCTTGTGTGCTTATTGTCACTCCCTTGCAGACCATCCCGCTGGAGATGCTCTAGAGAGACAAGGAAGTTATTACTGGACAGGAAGCGTCAGACCTACTGTAGCTGCGATGTGTTAAAGCAGCCGTCGGCTTGTTCTGATTACATCTTAAATGTCAACCACTTTCAAATAAGTTTTTTTTTCTTACTCCTCCTTCATTTTGGTTCTGGCTCTGGTTTAAGAAGTGTCCTTCCAGTAGCTCAATGATTTCCAACTAAGGTCACGGTTTTTTTTGCAGTCTATGATAATAAATGTGCTCCTGTTCACGCTCTGTGTTGTGTTACTGTGTTTGTTTTGTGCACAGATGGAGACGGGGCCCGTCGTCGCTTCTGAGCCGGTGTTTTCAGCTGTATCGTCTGTCCAACGTCACGTCCCAGTCATTCCCAATGGCTCCGGCGCTCAGGCCAAACCTGCTGAATGCTCCGGGAAACTGACGGCTGAAAAGCTGGCTGCGATTGAGGACGAAGAGCTCCTCGACAAAATGGTACGTCACGCCGGAGCCATAATTTTGGATGATTTAAATTATTATTTAAATGAAAATTGTATTTGGATTCAGGCATGTGGAAAGTTTGCGTATTGACACCAAACCTTTCTTGTCACAGCTCTGCATTGTGTACATGCGAAATTGTATTGTTGTAAAATTGTATGTAAAGTACCAATTGGGCATATTTGCATAGAAAGACCCCTCATGTTTCCATCCCCTCTTTTACAGCTCGATGAGTCAAAAGACTTTGAGGACAGGAAGATGATCCGTGCAGCCATGAGAGACCTCCGTAAAAGAAAGAGAGGTAAGATCATGCATCTTACTGTTACCCTAAACTGTGTGACGTCTTTCTTTTTAGATCTTCAAAAGCAATCAGGCCTGATGATTTCTCATTTTCATCTACTTTTTTGTTATTGTTTATGTCTTATCTTGACATGTAATTGCTATTAATTCTGCCCTCAGAGGCCATGCTGGGATGTACTCAAGAGGAAATGGGTAGGACAGGTGGTGTGCAGTGTGCAATAACAATTTATACTTGCCTGTGTTTGCCTTTCTGTGTGCACCACCCTGTCATTGTGAGACCACAACAATTTTAATCTTAGATGTGGTGGGTGATGGAGGATATTATGACATTTTTTGGTATCGTGCATGCATCCTGTGTTTTGTTGTTGTTGTTTTTTTAATGTGTTAAACCCTCACCCTGCAACAGTTAAGATCTGTTTTTTGGCGAGCACTCACCGTATGGTTTCATTAGGCACCTGCTAACGATGAGCTCAGATTTTGAGTGGATTCGGTGGAAATGAGCATGCAAAGGGTCCGGGAGGGCCTCAGTGATCTAGATATTAGACACAATTTAAGTTAGTAAATCATGTGCAGTATGTTTAAATGCATGTGTGTTTTCTGAGAAAAACTACAGCCACCAGTGCAGGTACCAGCATTTTCGACACCGCAGTGTGTATTTGCTCTCTGTGGTCTGTGGTGCTTGTGCAGAACATTTTATTTGACAGCTTTGGCTTGGCTGTTAAGTCTCCCACCTGTGGGTGTTTGTGTGCTCAGAAAGCCTTCACAGCCCCGTGGAAAGAATTCTCAAACATATTGCCTCAAATCTGGAAGCCCTCACTTAATCCAACTTTGTGGCAGTCAGATGAGGTGCTGTCAGCTTATTTAGGACCTCATGTCCTCCTTCTCCTCCTCCTCTTTTTCCACTGACATCATCTCTCCACCATTCTTGTCTCCTCTCCACTCCAGACCAGAGAGAAAAGGAGCGCGAAACCCGCCTGCAGGAGCTCCGGCAGCAAAGAGAAGACCGGGTGCAGAAAGGTCGTGCCGGGGTGGGAGCGGGAGAGGTAGTCACGAGCAAGGTGGAGAAGTCAGCAGATGGGTCAGCAGTCGGCCAAATCACCAAAACGAACCGCTTTGCTCAGTCTGGTAGTTTTTCAGTTTTTCCTTGACCCCCCCCCCCCAGAAAAACACAAAAAAATATTTATTAATGTCCAAAACACAGATATTGGCTTGAAAGTAAAAATGTTAAAAATGGGTTGCGTGAAAAAAAAAGTGATTATAAAGACAGAGATGTGAAGAATTTTATAAAGAATGGTGGATTTTAATGTTATTTTGTGTGTTTTCAGATGATGGGAGCAAATCAACACGCAGCACTATTGTCGAGTCCAGTTATGTGCAGAAAACAGACAGTGAGTTTGACTTGCTGGATTTACAAAAATACACTGTTTTTTTTTTTTTCTTAATCTTCTCATGAATGTGTCTGTGTGATTGTCATTGTAGGAGGGACAGTCCAGTCAAAATCATTCAGCTACACCTCTTCCACCTCTTCCACTAACACGAGCAAAAAAATAGGAAGGTTGGTCACGAGGCATTTGTACTATTAACTACAGCAGATTTAAATATCTGTGCACTCTCTCAAATTAACCTCCTGTGCTCAGCGTGTTCGACCGCGAGGACGACACGTCGTCGCGAAGTGGCAGCGGCGGGTTGGCCGCCATTGAGCGAAGGCAGGCGGAGAGGCGCAAGGAGGTGATGAGGGCTCAGACTCTGCCAAAGACATCGGCCATGCAGGCCCGCAAAGCCATGATAGAGAAGCTGGAGAAGGAGGGAGGCGGGTAAGAATAAACAGAAAGGTAGTGCTACCAAAGAAAGAAAAGGAGCAGATGGAGGCATGTAAATATTAACACAAAACTGACTTTTCTTTTAGCCCTGGAAATCAGGCGGTGGCCAAGGTAAACAGAGTCCAGCGCTCCACCAGCTTTGGCGTACCCAATGCAAACTCCATCAAGCAGATGCTCCTCGACTGGTGTCGTGCCAAGACCCGCTCATATGAGGTGAGCCAGCGATCCTTTCTGCTAAGTGCTCATTTTTAATCTTGAACCTGAGCTGAGATGATACTTTGGGAAAGTTTCCACTGCTCATCCATCCCCATCTCTGTATCTGTTTTGTTTCTTTTCCTTCGTCAGCATGTGGATATTCAGAATTTTTCATCCAGCTGGAGTGACGGCATGGCGTTCTGTGCCCTGGTGCACAATTTCTTTCCTGAAGCCTTTGACTACAGCTCCCTGAGTCCGAGCAACCGCAGGCAAAACTTTGAGGTGGCCTTTGGTGCTGCAGAGTGAGTACACGCTGAAGACAGGTTCTTCCATACATGTGCACTGACTGTAGGAAACCGATGGAAGAACTGCTGTGTTAGGCCTATAGGTGCAGAAGTGATGGGAAGTCTGAGCCAGTTTGATGCGCTGCCCCGCTCCCTTTTATTCTGTGTTGCAATATGCCGGCATTTGCAGACCAACAGTATGGGAAAGCTTCTCGACTGATGTGCTGCTTTCCCCCTTTCTCCCAGGATTATCAAAACCCCACTCATGAGTGAGAGAGCCCATTACTGCTCTACTCTAACTCCTCTGTCTCTAAACCTCCATTCTCTCCTCTGCTATGAGTAACTGCTGTGACACCCCAATCTCCTCCAAACCAGATCCCCACAGGCAATCCCACTCCAAACAACAAACAGGTTAAAAAAAACAACAACTTATAAGCTCTCCTCTGTGCCTCGAGTCATTTGCCTCTATTTTAGTCCAAAACTCTTTCCTCTTCTTTTTCTTTTGTATTTCAAATTTCTCTTTTATCCCACCAGTCTGCACTTTTTACCCCCACCCAGCTGTGTGTGCATCGTCACGTGCTCCTACCAGGATAATGTAGCTCTGAGATGTCTCGAGTAATGAATCGTACTCAGCACTGACCTGTCACTCAACCACAGCCCCACCCACTCCCCGAGATCTCACCTTTGTGTTGCACTATCACTCACCTCCCCGGGCACTCCAGATCCCCCCCAGTAGTTTATTTTTACTATCTGGATTCTCGATACGCACTTGAACACACACTATACTGTGCACCAGTGTGGTTGTTTTTTTTCTTTGTTAGTCCCTCTGTGGTTGCATCTTTGTTTGTATTTTTTTGCAGAATCCATGTTGTTTTTTTCATTGTGTCTTGTGTTTCGCCTTGACTATGGTTAAAAAACAACAACAAAAAAACGTCCTCGTCTCAGTGCACAGAAAAAAACAACAGCAAACAAAAAGGCTAAATGAGCATCGCCTGGCGCTCATTTGACATTTTGTTTTGTCTTTGTGTGTGTGTGTACGTGTTTTTGTCACACACTGTATGTATGTATTGCGATGTTCATGAAGCATGTCAACTCATGGATATATTTGTGAACACAGAATGTAATGTGATTGTTTTTTCTTTGTGTTTTTCTCACTCCTTCTGTTTTTGTTTTTCACTGGCTGCTCACTGCTTTCTGTTTTTTTTCCCACTCCTACTTCCTCATTTTCCCACACTCTCCCTCTGTTTGTCCACTCTCTCTGTCACGTTCCTTCTGTCTCTTTTTATCTGTCCTTTGTCTGTTGTATTTCCTGTCCTCTCTACTTTGTTTCTGTCTTTTTGGGTCCTTTCCTTCCTCTCCCTATTCCCCTCCTCTACCCCCTTCCCCCGCTGGCCGCGGGTGCAGGAAACTAGTGGACTGTCCCCAGCTGCTGGATGTGGACGACATGGTGAAGATGCGTGAGCCAGATTGGAAGTGTGTGTACACGTACCTGCAGGAGTTCTACAGGGGTCTGGTGACGAAGGGCCTGGTTAAAACCAAAAATTCCTCCTAGACTTGCACCCCAGCTAAAACTGAGCCTATGGTGAGAGAGGGAACGAGCTTGTGAGGGAACCGCACACACTCTGTGATTCCCGACAGACTTAAAATGTAAAACTCGGAGCTTTGAAAAACTCCTTTATTGGCTTCTTTTGGATATTTGATACTTCATATTAATCTGAAGCTCCAAAGTACCAAACATGGTGTGTGTGTGTGTGTGTGTGTGTGTGTGTGTGTGTGTATTCTGAGACTATGGCTCAGGCAGAAGGCCAGGACCATCTGCAGATCAGTGCTTTAAAAGGAACTGCCGGATCACAAAGTTTCAAACAGAGTTAAGAAAAAAACCAGAGAAGGGTGAAGCCTGTTTTGTGCACTGAGTTTTTATCAAGTGTAAGGTTACGGGTGTTTATGCGCTTGGCTTGTAAAGCCTTTTAAAGATACTCTGATAGAAATAAAGTGCAGAATGATTTATGTCTACAGTTCCTGAAATTACTGAAAAAATTTTATGTTGTTGACATTTATTATCCCGTGCTGGGGATCATCCTGTTTTACTGTTCGTAGGAGTTCTCAGGGGGGGTTAGAGTGCGTGGAGATGTTGCCACCTTGTGGTCACAGTCTGCATAACTCACATTGGAGGTCTGTTCTTAAAGCTGTTTATTGAAATGCCCGACATTACCCAAGTTTATTCATTCAGAGCGTTTAAAGGGTCCCTAATGGTTTAGAGCAGATGTGCCAAAGACTCTGGCACACTGAACAGCTTTGGAAAGTGTGAAGAACTGCATAGATTTGGGACTTTAACCATATTTTCATACGTTTTTGCAGCTTTTCCTACTAATAAAGACCTCCTCCGGGGCCATTTTTACTATATTCATAAATAAACAATGATCTATTTGGAAAAAGAAATTTCTATTTTTATAGCAGGTCCCCAGTACAAAAAAAGATAAAAAAAAAAACAAATGCAAGCAAAAACTTTTATTGAACATGATGATTTCTCCTTCCCAGCTGCTCTTCTGTCTGTTCTGCTTTCTCATGCATGCTGTTCTGTACGCCTGTTCCTCAGGACCCACGCCAACTGCATGCCTTTGCTGGAGGTGGAAGACATGATGATCATGGGTAACAAACCAGACTCCAAATGCGTCTTCACCTACGTGCAGTCTCTGGTCAACCACCTGCGCAGATACGAGATGTCCATGGGTCGGCCCTGTGACCTCTGACCTGTTTTTGGGCTGGGATCCGGCTTCACCAGCCCCCGAACCCCCCCCCCCCTTCACACGATGATGGCCTCCACTCTGACAGGCTGGGTCGAACAGTTGCACATCTCTGATGGTCGGGTTGGAGATTGTACGCGTCTGTGTATGTGTGTGTGTTTGTGTCAGTTAAAATCAGCTTAAAATGTTTTCCAGCGGTGATGATGTGCGTTGCTTATTCCCGACACACACTGTCAACACAAAAGTCTACCGTTCTCCAGTAGGAGATCATCAGCTCAAAAAGACCCTTTTGTTTTCAAAAGTCCAAGTAATATTCAACAGGCAGTAGTTTGATCACATTGCTGTTGTACTGACAAACGCCTCAAGAGGGAAAAAGGAAAAATAGTTTTCTAGTATTTCCGGTTTTTAAAGTATTTGTACATGCGGTTTTCTCTGCTACACTTTTGTAAGTACTGTAATGTGTTTGCACTTCTCTCGGTAATCCCACTGAAAAAGAAAATATGGATCCAACAAAATGATCCATTATTTCTTTTCTATTTTGGTACTTTTTTTTTTTTAAACCAAACTCGTTGCTTGAAGTGTTTTAATTAAGTTATTTTCATTTTGATGTCATTGATGAGTATAATGATTCTTATTACATGAGCACAGGGATTTTCTGCCTTCGTTATTCAAATGGATTCAACATCGTTGCTGTAATCTCACTTTTCTGAAGTCCAAACAGCTACTGAGGACATTTACTGGACATTTGATCCATCCTGTATAACCACACCATCATCATCATCGCCATCATCAAAGTATGGATGAAAGATCCTTGCTGTTAAACTGAGGTTTGGGGGGTTTTTTTGTATTTCGATACAAAGAATCATTCAGCTGATTTGTATCATTACTGGCTGTTTACTGGACAGCATACATGCAGAGGACCACACGACCCGTCCCCCACACAACCGCATTGCCCTGCCACACACATTCACACACAGCTCTGTTAGAGGGCTCCTTATTTATGCTTGAGTAGTCTTTTACGGTTTCCGCTGGTGTGTACATCATGCTTGTAAGGTTTTTGTGGATAAGTTTAAGATGTCACAATGTTACATTTTCTTGTGTGAAAGCCGGCTTTCAGTACAAACATGAGGATTCATGACTGATAACCAGCCAACTGTATATTTAACTAAATGAAGCTAAGAGGAAAAGGGAAAAAAAAAGTTTAAATGAATATGTTATTTCACTTGTAAAAATGTGGGTTTCTACGAGAAGAAAATTTGGTTTTAGAGTTGATTTAAAAGAAACTTATTACTTAGATTTGAGAGATTATTTGAGAATTATCTGCTGTCGACTGAAAAAAAGCTTTCATGAAGCAGTGGAGTATTGTGTGCATGTGTGTGTGTGTATATGAGAGCTAAAACACTCAATTTCATTTTTCTGTGCACCACAGTTAAATGTGAAATAAACCAATTTGAGAAAGAAACGTGTTTGTGTGTGGGATTATTGCTTTGAAGATTATCCAGCGTCCCGGCAGCGTGCGATATCTGCACATGAACACTCAGCACAACAAGAGCCAGAGCGCGCTTGGTTTTTAAAATGGTTTACTTTCCATGCACTTGAGTCTTTGTGCGCATCAGCCCAACCCACCAGAACACGCAGCATCAACCTCAGGCCAGTCAGACGATTTTCAGCCTGAGGCTTCATGTAGTTTCACAGTAGGTCAGAGGCAATCACAGACACACAAAAGAGCTCAAATGAGGCAAGGATCATTACGACAGAAGATAACACAATGGACGGTGACATTAAGAAAAAAATGTGCAACTCAGAGTGTGGACCTTCTACAAAGGCCTGCTGATGTGCTCATCTGTAATCTGCTAGCCTCTAAAATTACAAACATTTCTGTCACCTGCGATAATCAGCTGGTCGTGGAGCAGCTAAGGGGGCTAGAGGGGTACTGTTACTGCTGATGTCTACTCTTACAGGTCAGTGTGTTTGACTTCTGCGCTGGGCTCTGAGGAGGTACTCTCTGTGGCTATAGATGAAGCAGAAGGCTGGTAGGAAGGCTCATCTTTGAACGGGCTGTCTTTGGCAGGAGAGAAGCGGAACTCCTCCGGCACCTCGTCCTCAGCCTGAGCCTTCTTGTAGAAACCCAGTTTCCCCAGCAGCTCGTTGATCTCAGAGCGGGTCATGTCAGACAGGGCGACGCGCTGCAGAGGAAACGCACTTGTTATAAAAGGACCATTAAACTGTGAGCTAAAAAAAAGACAGATCTGCGATATATTAATAGTGCAGTAAAGCTGAGCTGAACATTGATGGGTTTAAAGAAACCTGAAAAAAAAAAAAAAAAACATTAAATCTGCACAAATTAATTATGTGTCGTGTGAAAAGATCGCTCGTGGTGATGAAACTACAAAGCTCTGAAATGTTTTACGTTTCATTTGGATCCTTGTTACCATTTTCTGGCCAACGTGCTGTTCTTTTTAATGTCATAACAGACTTTTGTATCCATACAACCCATTTTAAAGCATGGGAACTGGCCCAAAGAGAGGCTGATTAACAATGTAAATATACAAGACGTCACAGGAAGGAACAAGAGGAGCAAGACAAATGCAATAAAGGCAGCAAATACAGGAGTTTAAAAAAAAGGCTATATTAAAGATATGGTTGAAGTTAAACACAAAATAACACCTGAGAAGTTTAAATAAAACATGTTATTCCAACGATTACGTCTCGAACATTCAGTTCAACAATTTTTTTTGTTAAGTTATAAATAAGTTCAAGCACCACAGAAGTGCTCGTCCACACGGTCAAGTATACTGATTAAATGTTTTGAGAACACAAATATGACTTTTACCATTTAAAACGCCATAATGTAAACAGGACTATCACATATATTATAAACATGACACAACAAAGCTGAACTTGTGTAACTGTGTAAGAAAAGTCTATTGATTTGTGGGAATTGCTTGTGGGAAGTTCTGTTTAAATTTATCAGAAATTTTCTCTTATTCAATAATGTGAAGCTTTTAGTTGAAGTCACTGGTGTTACTCACTTTACTTTTAGGAAAGTGAAAAATAAATAAACTAAATGACAGAATTGAATGAATACGTGGTGACTGACAGCATGCGGTTCAGCAGGAGCTATTTTTAAAAAGCATTTTTCATGAAAACCATCTCTGGTTTAACCTTCACGGGTAAAAGCTCTTGGTAACACTAGTGACTCCCATTTACAGAAAAACATCACAAGCTGTTCAAAGGTTTTGTTTTTGGAGTAAAATTTTAATACTTTATGCAAATTGTAACCGTTCTGTATCATTATCTATCCTTTTATCGTGCATGTTTAATTTGGGTGTCTTATAGCTCGCCAGATGGTTCACTGCGTCACTGGTGTGTCGGTTTTTTTTGTCACGCAAAATAAAACGTGTCATATTTCACCCGATCATTTCAGAGCCATTGAATTTTGTTACAATTAAGACTTAACATATGAAGGATTATTTTCCTTTAACTGTTCTGCAAATATTTTCATTGCCACGGCAAATTCATGTCATATAATTCCACCGTGAAATTAATAAGACAATCCGCTGATTTGCTGCACAATTATTATGACCGACTACATGGCTGAAGAGTCATTTTTGTAACTAGATAAAGTCAGTTAAGTAATAATTTAGTTCAAGTTTAAATGTTAATAGAAAATTCTTGTCATATCAAAGTGGGATATATCTGTAGAATGACCTGTAAGCTGCAGATTTCTTGTTTCCCTCTGAAGTGAATCCAAAGTGAATCTCCTCAACTAATGATGTCAGGTGTTGATAGTTTGTGGTGAGATGCTTTAGTTCACTTACTAAATGTGACAAATCAGAAACCTCCATGAACTAAATGGACCTGATTCTGACATTCAGCACAAACGAATGTCATCTTTGCTACATGTAAACAACAAATACAATTTGCAAAAAAATAATAAAAGAAATGCATAACACACACTTACGTCCAGCTCTTCGTAATAATGGTTCAGGAGGACAAGCTCGGGGTCTGCGCCAGGAATGTGCTTCATCACCAGGTTATGGCTGAGGTGGTGCTCAGGGATTAAACAGTGTGCAGTTTATGAGCAGGTATTTCTAAAGAGTAACAGTGCGTACACTTCAGTGAAAGGATACTAAAGAGGAATATCCTGGACCACAAAGGCTTTGACCTGCAGACAGAGGTTTGGATTAGTGTTTTTCCACTCACTTTGGGTTTCAGTGGCAAATCTGTCAGGGATAATGTGAAACCCTAAACTAAAATATTCGTCAGAGAGAAAACACTTCCGGGCAGGAGTAAGGCTTTAGTATGCCTCTGGCTCTAAGTGTGTTGTCGCTTTTGTTCACATAACAGGGCAACTTGCCTCTCTGAGCCTGTTCAGCTGTCATCCACCACACGTCTGGGAAGAGACAACAACACAAGATACAGGAAAAAGTTACACACAGAGCTCGTGTTTCAGAAATGGGACTTTACAAGAACTGGAAACATGATTACTGAACACACGTCATCTGCAACTGTAATGCATCTTCATACATTTTTGGGGGTTATGATGCTAATCAGAAAAAGTCATTTATGTGCTGGTATCACTGCAAGCTTTCACTTTGAATAACACTCAGTATGGCCCCAGGGAAGGCTACCCAACCTATTTTTGCAGATATCTGAGCCTCAGGTATAAGGTGTGACTAACACTACAATAGCAACAGATCATGATTTGCTTCAGTGATGCTGGCAAGTAGGTGACTGGGTGACACCCTGGGGGGGAACTGCACGGATCTGAAAACAAAAAGGCGTAGAGTTTCAGTGTTTGTGCAGGACTGCCTGTAACACACTCTGTGCCCCCCTTTTAAGTTTAAAATCACCATCAAGCCACTTTGTGATGAAGATTTTAGGGTTACTAAAATAGTAACAATGCGAATTAGAGGCCGTGTTTTTCATTAGATCGCATGCCATACACGCACAGAGGCATCCATTCAGGGTAGTACACAAATGCCCTGCTCACGCATGCCCCCAATCCAAAATGTTTAAAAGCAGGTCACACATTTAAACAAATCTGATAATTGGCTCAGACACTGTCAATACGCTGTGATTATTCCCGTGTTCTTCTTTATGGGGAGGATTATGAGGGGAAAAAAACCTTATATTACCTCCACCCTCGCTCTTGCCAGCCCCTCCAGCTTCTTCAGATCCACATCATAAGCCGTGGCGCAGTGAAGTAAACTGGCCAACACGATCAGCCACATTTCTCCTGCTTCAGATCGAGGAGCCGGACTCACTCTTCCCCGGGACTAGTACCTGCAGATGCGTGAAGGTAACCGAGCTATGGAGGAGGAGGGAGGAGAGATGATGAGCAGCTATGTCACGTCCGGACCTTTTGCCACGTCAGATATTTTTTGCGGTGGAGATTGGAGGAGGCGTGGAGAGCGCGCTCATTGGTTATCCCAGGCTTCCTTAAAAGATAACCAAATCCTACGGATTTCATGTGCGCGCTATAGTCTCTGTCACGGGCGGTGTAATTACAGAGATGGACAACGGATAAAGCTCTGTTACTGTCTGCGTGCTCTGCGTTTATTTGATTCCCCTTTATGCAAAGTGACATTAATAACAGCATGGCTTTAAATAGCTAAATGCACTGGATTATATGGTAGACTGACCCTCAGGGTGAACTGTGCAAAGTTATTTAGCCTGTATAATCTTGTATTTAGGAGGGTTAAAGAATATCGATTGTGGTAAAGAGGGATTGTGGTTGAAAAACTCAGAGCCCCGTGAAGGAAATGTGATATTTACCAAGTCGAGGACTATTTAATGAGTCATATCCCTACGCGGGAGCAGACTTTTCAGGTGTCTGTGATTCCCGCACTACAAAAGAAGTTATCGCAGTGACCTGTGAGCTTGGAAAAAACGCAAATATTTTACAGCCCAGCTCAAGAAACATTATCCGAATATGAAATAAATCTATCAACTTACTTGTATTTGAATTGTACCCTCTGCCGCTGTTCTCCTGTTTAAATATAAAGGATAAATCTTCCTATTTCTGGGAAGAAGAAAAACTGGAGCTGTTTGCTGTGCTTGCAATGCTCTGTTTCCGGGGTTAAAGCAGATGACGGTATGTAAACCATTAGTTTACATACCAGGAAGAAGGAGAACATCCCCTTGTGTCAAGGAGGGTGTGAAGTTTACAATCTCACTTGGAAAAACCGTGGAAACCGTGAAAATAAATTGCGGCAACATCGATCAGGTAAACTACCACGTCACAGCTTACCTCTCTGACCTCACTGTGCTGTTGATCAGCTTCTTGGTCATCAGATTGTCCTGCTCGGAGACTTCTTGCCTGACAAAAGCGAAACTCATTTGCGTGAAACTCAGCAGGTGACTGAGGGATAATAAGTCTCTCAGTCACAACACTGAACAAAAATTATGTTTTTATCTTGAATATCAACGACAGTTACAAAAAAGTGCTTTAAAAAAAACGTTATTAAACTTCTGAAGATCTTCAAACTCAATTCTGAAAAATTTGGGAAGCTGTGTAAAATTAAAGTAAAACGAAGAACGCAGTGATTTGGCGCTCTTAAAATCCCATATTTTAATCCCAAGGAAACATACTGAATGATTAAACAGCCAGTTTACTACTTCATGAAAAATGTAGCTGGACAGATGTAAGAGAGCCACAATACCCATGGTCAGACACCTGAAAAGGTCCCTTATTTCCAAATCCAACAGGTATTGAAGATAAATGCTGGAGGGATATAACGAGGGAGGGAGAATAAACTGAAAATTAAACTTTAATTGTTGAAATTGTTCAAAGGCCAAAACAATTAGGCCAATCGAAAGTCTGAAGGAGCTACAGTCATACTCAAAGCCAGGAATACACAGTGAGGCATAACTGTAGACAACAGTACTACAAGGCAAAGAACCAGAGAAACGGAGGCTTTGGATAGACACATGAGGTAATCATGGATTACTGTTGCACAGTGCTTTGTGTACCATTTGTATTATACATACTAATGCATGCTATATTATATTATTTTTCTATAGTAATTTGGATGTTAATGTTCTGATAACTTAATGTTCATGCATTAGGTTATCAGATAAATATTAAACTGTTTGTTGCAGGTAATGTTATGAATGTTACTGAACTTCAATCTGGGATTAATAAAGTTTCTCTGATTCTGATGAAGGTCTAGGGAAGGTACTGCCACCAGCTTCTGGCAGCCATCAGCTAACCACACTGCATGGCTTTTCCCAACAAGTCTTGGCCTTAAATAGCACACACACTCAGTTTTTGACTCATGCATTTTTAAGGACCAGAGAGAGACTCATGAGGTGCCCTCAGGTGTTTCCACAGGCTGACGTAGAAGTAATTACCCCCCCCCCCCCCCTCTCTCAAAAAAAGGGAAAGAAA
>VURO01021969.1:43286-90040 GCA_015108175.1 Pelvicachromis taeniatus
TAAAAAAATTTCCCCCCCCCCCCCCCCCTTTTGAATAAACAGGTATTTATAGCACTGAGTGCACTAATTCCAAGTCTTTATTTTGACATATTTATATGCAGTAAATACAATAATGATAATTAGAAGTAATAAATAAACATTACACAAAGATGCGTCATTATCACTGTATAATTGAGCCATAACTAGAAGGGGGTATATTACATGTTTAATACGTGACATAAGTTCAAAATGTGCAACACGGGGTGATGGTTTAGTTTATCGGGCAGAGCAGGTGACCCGTATGACTTAGGACTAATTGGAATGGAATAAAACTACTGTGGTCCGGCAGGAGGCTAAAGCTTAGGGTAACTTAAGAAACCTGCCCTAATTTAATGACTTAGAATAGAATAGAATAGCCCTTTTGTGTCATCGTACATGTATACGAGATTGTGGGTGCTCTGGGCCAACTGTGCCTGAATAAAATATAAATGGTAGATAGCAGGAATAAATAGCAAACAGGAGAAATATATACAACCAAGAGGAATATATACAACACTACGAGAAAGGCACAAATTAGAGAACAATAGTTGCTTGGACGTAGTGCAGAGAAAACACTTGGTCTGAGTAGAGTCTGTACAAGTGGCCTGAGTGACGAGGGTTACTCAAGCCATGGCTCAGTTTGGCGAGGTGGGTGGGCAGAGGGGGGTTGTGGGGAAACATACTGGTGTTCTCAGTTGTGGCCCCACTGAGGAGCTGCAGAAGGCCATTTATTGCCTTTGGTTGTTAATGGACACTGCCAAGACTTCTAAGAGGTGGAAGAACAGTACAGCAATCTATGGAACTCAAGCTGGCGCCTCTAAGCAGTGACATGAGATCTGACGACTGTCAAAAATGTGGTTTTAATAATAAGCCTCCAACAGACTTTAGGGATCACCACAGCAGATCATCTTGATCCTTCTCTCCCTAGCATCCTCCTGTGTCACACCTGTGTCCTGTGTGGCATGTCCTCCTTCACTACATCCATGAGCTCTCTCAGAGCAGCTTCATATTCAGCATCATTGTGTCCAATATTTCTCCTCCTCTTCCTCCTCTGCACATGTCCACACCATCTCATTCTCACCTCTTGAACTTTGTCTCCAAACCTCAGCCTGAGCTGTCTGATCTACTCATTTCTAATCCTGCCTTTTTCTTAGTGCCACCAAAGCATAGGCACTACCACTGTTGACCAGCAATGACGCTGTTGCGCTTGTGGGCTGTGCCAAATCCTAAATCCGCAATCAAAAAGAAGCACATCTGGGGGTTTGTTCAGCTGTTACTATAAAGAGCATTAAAATGACTCAGGCACTGCTATTTGATTGAAAGTTAAAGGCATACAGCCCTCGCTAATTTTCTCCCACGCTCTTCAATACAGTCACCACCAGACGGCAGGAGTGCGCCATCATAGAGTGAGAATACATAGATATGCAGTTCTTAATGCGCGCTTTTCTACTCTCTTTTTCTTTTCTTTTAGCTTGCACCCCTGACATTGTGCAGCATTTGGTGTGTTCGCGTGGCAAACAGTGTACATCCGCGTGGAAGCCATGTTTGAGGTTGTAGCCTAATTGCCCAGTGTCCTTTCTAGGAGCCGCAGTTCTGGCAGGCTCTGACTCACTCTGCACAGTAATCGTCCGCCAACATTGGCAGACAGCGGCTGCTCGTTTACGGAAGCGCTCTCGGTTGTTGGCGCTCTCTCTCGTGCCGTCCGGGACGTCTTCTGTAATTTGAAGGGCACGGGGCACGGGCGTGCTGCTGCAGTCTGTGTCTTTAAACGCAGGAAGAGGGAATGTGTTTCTGAGGCATGTAGCCTGCCTGGCTAAACCCACCTGCTCCTCCTCTCTCCTATCTCCCGCTGAGGAAGGAAGGAAGGCGAGAAAAGCGCTTGAGATGCCGATGGTTTCATCAGAGAGGCGACTGGAAATAAAAGTTGAGCGTGTTTCTTTTTTCCCCTTTTTTTTCTTTCTATAATTTCCTGTAAATTCACATCTTCCACCGGCGCTCCGGACAGACAGACTCCCACATCTGCAGAACCCCAGCTCTTAAAAACCCTCCGCGCAGACGATCCCAAACAGGTAAAGGTGATGATTAATGAGACACGCATGCGTTATGTTCTCGATGGAAACCTATTAGGAGCATTTGCGGTGTAACAGCGAAATACTTCTGTTACACAACTTTCACCTTTGCTTAAAACGGAATACAGATAGACACGCGTGCGTTACCGAGACAGGAAGTGTTAATTGCTGTTACGCCTTAAGAACCGCTGCAAAGAAATTCCAGAAACCTGACTTCCTTGCCCTGGATGTGTGCGTACACGTGCGCGCGACAGCATTTGTTTATAATATGAAAGTATGATAAGACATCAACAAAAAAAAAAGCAACAACATCAAAAAATTCAGAACTGTCTTTCCACCTTTTGCATTGCCTTAATCACGCAGTTTAATCACACACGCAGGCTCGTTGTCATCTTTTCCATTTCATACATAAGGGCTCATAAAAACACGCCGACTCAGTGTCTCAGCTCAGATGTGATGCACAACACAGCACTGTTAAAATTGACCTTCATTCTCTTTTCCAGCCATAGAAACTGTCCTTGAAGGAAGAGTGTAATTAGGCCAAGTGTTCGGCTGCTGTTTTTGTTCCAGCCGAGGTGTCACAGCCATTTGTGGCATAGGAAATGTGAATATTTACAGCAGGTTAACGTGCAATATTTTACTGTTTACATTCAAGATATCAGATGAATGAAAAGCACTGTTGGCTTGTTAGGCATGTTTGCATATTGCGTGCGTGTCATTTAACTGACTCCTGTTATACATGTAGCATTATGAGGTAAGCTATTCACTTAGTTAACCCCTTACATCTAATATGAGGTATACACGGGGGGCGGGGGTGCTAGAAGAATGGTAAAATGTCTTCACTCCGGATTTCAAATCAGTTTGTGTAATGTCAGCTCTAAGGACTGATTATTACTCAATGCTTTTGTCAGTGTTTACAAGAACAGGTACAGCGATGCTGTGAAGATGCAGTTGCAAAATTTTGTGATTTATTTCTGTTCCTTTGCTCGTTTTAAAGTACTGCTCAGGAAGGAAAATTGTGGGTAATAAACCAACATCTCTGTGAGAGATCCTTTTGCTGTCTTGCAAATGCAGACATTAATCCACACGTCTGATGCTGTTTCACATTCCTTTAGCAAGGGTCATCTCAATTACTTGACAGTGTGCAAAGAGCATATGCATGAAGATTACTGGCTGTGTAAGATGCTTCTTTTGCAACACGGTGACCAATGTTCTCTATGGAGAGTCTTTGAAGCAAAAAGCTTTAGGAAGTGAACATTTCCATTGGAATGATTTCTGTAATTGGTAATGGACAGAACTGGAAATTGCAACTCAACATAGTTTTGCAGTGCAGACAGTGCACTGTGTGTTGTCAGCACGTGTCTTAAGTGTTAGACTGTAGGAGAAATCATGTTGACATCCTGCAGCCCTGGCTATGACCTGATCAGAAAGATGCAGCCCCTTGGATACAGAGGAGCAATACTCAGTGGCATTAGGACCTGGAGGAGCCATTTACAGCTGTGGCAGCAGCTGCCGGTGTCGTTTCAGTACGGGTCATCATTAGTATCCCTGTCACAGGGGCATATGGCTCTGGAGGCTCTCAACACCAATGCACTGCTTGGTTGTAACTCCAGCATTCAACACTAAAGATGGCAAAATGTGATTGGCATGTCAGCTGGAATCTGTGTGTGAACAAGGAATAGGATAAAACAACAACATTGCAATATATTTGATTCCTTCTCCATTCGATCCAAAATATTGATTTTTTTTTTTAATTAAGCAATTCTCTAAATGGTTCCCTTGCTATTTGGACTTACTAGAGTTGGTATTCCATGACTCCTCGCAGTGGCTTTTGTCAAATGGTGTAGTTGGGGGGCTTTGACGGCCAGCAAGGCAAAGCAAATCAGAAAGCTAATTAAAGTCTTTAAACCTGGAGTTGCTTGTATGGGGGATGTGTCTGTTATGTAAACACACAAGAACCATTTTTATTAGACTGCGTGGCAAGCTGACCACAGTGAATGAAGAGGCTACACAGTAATGTCAGTGGGACTGTGTGGTTACCTCACATTAAACTTAGAAGAGAAGCAATTAAGAAACTTTAAGAATTCTCCCAAATGACTCCTGTTCATAGAGCCTGAGGTTTTCCACATTCACTGGTCATTATATTAGGTACACCTATTCATATAAAAGCAAACATCTAATCAGCAGCAAACATGAAATGTCAGAGGTCAAGATGACCTGCTGAAATCCAAACCAAGAATCAGAATGGGGAAGGAAGATGATTTAAGTAACTTTGAACGTGTCATGGTTGGTGCCGGGCTGGTGTCGGTATTTCACAAACTGCTGGTCTTCTGGGGTTTTCCCACACAACTATCTCTAGGATTTACAGAGACTGGTCCAAAAAAAGTGAAAATATCCAGTGAGTGGAGGTTCTCTGGGTAAAAATACTTTGCATCAGATGTCAGAGGAGAATGACCTGACTATTTTGAGGCGATAGCAAGGTACCAGTAACTCAAGTAACCACTCCTTATAACCAAAGTATGCAGAAAAACATCTCTGAATATACATCAAACCTTGAGGCTGATGGGCTACAGCAGCAGAAGACCACTCCTGGTTTCACTCCCACTGAGAACAGGAGATTGAGGCTGCAATTGACAAAAGCTCACTAAAATTAGACAGAAGATTGGAAAGACATTGTCTTGTCTGTTGAGTCTTGATTTGTGCTTCAACATTAAGATGGTAGTGCCAGAATTTGGTGTAAACTACATGAAAGCATGGATCCATCCTGTCTTTTGTCAGTAGCTCAGGCTACTGGTAGTGGCCTACTGTTAGGCCACTAATAAAGATATTTTTTTGGCACACTTTGGGATGTGGTGGATGTGCAGTTGACAAATTTGCAGCAACCATGTGATGCTGTCATGTCAGAATGGATCAAAATCTCTGAGGAATTTTTCCAGGACCTTGTTGAATCTGTGCCACAAAGAATTAATGCAGTTTTAAAGGTAAAAGGGTTCCAATCAAGTACCAGCAAGGTGACTTTACAACATTTGCCGTTGAGTCTATTTCTTTCAGCTGTAAGTTTAAATAATAGCTCAACTGAAATATTTTAAAATCTAAATAATGATAATAATAGTGATAAAATACTTAATTGTGCATTTTTGTACGCATGTTGGGTTTTTTTTCTTATATCGTGATAAGTGTGGGTAAGATACTGTGATTGGCTTATTGTGAGTTTGTTGGTGGATCTGTAATTCAGAGCCAGTGGTTTAAATCCCTCCACCAACCCATCCAGTTTTGGGTCATGGTTGACCCCGAGCCAATACCAGCTGTCATAAGGCAGTTACACCTTGGACAGGTTGCCAGTCTATCACAGAGCCACTACAAAAGATAAAGGTCAGTGTGTGGAAATAGAAATCTTCACATTTACACCCCCCCCCCAAAAAAAAAAAAATTAGCGTTGAGTGTGACTCTGTCATTCAAAACTGTATAGTCAGTGAATCCCACCAAAGAAGCCAAGGAGGCTGGTTAGAGCCTGCTGTTTGGGTTACACCACATCCTTCCTGGCTCTCTCAGCTCTCACCCTCTCAAGAGGCTGCATGTAAACACTATGACACATTTGTTATTATCAAATCATTCCTCTCTCTCCTCTGTGAACGTGAGTGGAATACAAATTGGCAGCCTGTCGTAATTGTTCCCAGAAAGGCAAATATTTGGCTCTTCCTCCGTCATGCATGAAGGAAATGAGAATGTTAGAAAGATGAACTGAACTGTATTAAGATTTTCAGCCTTCCCTCTCATTTTTCACTTTTCCGCCTTTCCGAGCACTCGAACATACTTTACCGCTGATTACGATCTCCGTTTGGTTGTTGTGACGGTGGCAGTTAACGTCGGCGTGTTGACGTCTTGCGTTGATAGTGACTGTGAGGTGGCTGGCTGAGAGAAATGACACAGGGCATCTCTCAAAAGGATCTCAAGTGTCACCTTTTAGTTCAGAAGGGGTTAAGAGAGGAAAGAAATTGAACATTTTTAGCTCAGGAGTAGTCAAGATCCAAAATGTAAGCAGTTCAATGTCCATACATTAAAGGTTGGAAGCTGGAACAACAGAATTTGGGGAAGATGGGGAGCAAAAGGATTAGAGAAATGGAACGATAAGAGAGGAGGGGGGGATTAAAGCCTGGAAAAATACACAGTGCCAGAGGCAAGTGTGAGGGGATCAATTTGGAGACATTCTGCAAAAAGACTCGGTGCTGTCGCTGAATGAAAGGCTGCCTCAGTTGGCTCTTCCTCCTGCTGCCCTCAGCTCGTTTTACACCCACCCACTTCCACGTGTGCCCACTCACCCTCCTCCTTCATGCTCCCCCCACCCGACTAAATGTCATACATGGATCATAAGAATACATTATGCCCAGCCAGGCACCGGGCTATTAGTGGACTGAAGGACCAGCATGTTAATGAGCACATGTGGAATACAGAGGTGGCCCTCCTCCCTGTGTTTAAGCCACAACCTCCTGCTGCTCAAGGTCATGTGAATGAATACGAGGGAGCTGTGTTGCCTCTGTGTCCCCAGTGCAGCCTGTGATTTTCACCCAGAAGGTTAGATTTGTCCTCACACACACACACACACGCATGTTACACTTGACACGCCACTGACTTGCAGATCCATCACCATTTTGTGCCCAAATCAGCTTTTTTTTCCCCCCAGCTTGTCCCCGACCCGTCCCTGAGATACTACATGGTGCACAGTTTTTGCACTTAGATTAAAAATTGTCATTTAAATGGGACTTTAGTAGCTGTTGCTGCTTTTCTATTGTGTCAATCCACAGCCGAGAAACACAAATGAGATAAGGACAACGATCGAATACGTCGTTGCGTGAATAAATGGCCTATTTGAATTCGTTATTTATCTCTCTGCAGCTTCCTCTCTCTGCGTTTTTGCTGTTGTTGTTTATTCTGGGCTGTTGCTTTTTGCTCTTCTGGAGCATGCAGCGGTTCCTCGTGTTAGTGTGTGACAGGTGCTTTGAGCTGATATGAACTGACTGAGTATCTCCCTGGTTACTGGAGGACGGGCAGGCGGCTTAGGTAGAAGCAGAGAGGATGATGAACTGTGTCCAGCCTTTTATTCCCAAAATGTCCAATCCAGTAGGGACAGTAAGAGAACATGCCTCTTCGTGTCTCTTTATGCTTTATGCTCTTTATTCTGTTATGTTTGTCATTGTATTCGGTACATTCAGCTGTTTCCAAGGCCATAACAAACCAGGTAATTGAACATTCATGATGTGGGGAGCCAGAATGACTCACTCAGTTGTTCTGCTGGGTCAGTCTCATGACGGTCTTTTAGTCATCAGCTGAATTGGTGTGTCATTTGTTGAAGTGGCTACAGGTTGTGCTGTGCAGTGTAACAAGTTCTTTGTGTGCTTTGTTAGCTCCATTTATTACACAGCATTATATTTTCTAATATATGATCTAAATTTCAAATGTAATGTGTAACATCCAAGTTGATACAGTCTGTTTTTGTTGTCACAGAAATCTTAAGAGATGGACCAAGATAATCCGACCCAGCTCCAGACCTCAGGAGGCAACCCAAATATTGAAGCAGCAGCTGTAACGGCAACGTCAGCTGCGCTTTCAGATATGTCAGCTCCTGCCACCGACTCAAGCATCGGCCAGCACGCAGTGCCTGCTAGGCCTCGGCGGCCCCAGAGGACCGCCAGAGTTGAGGGCTCTGTAGATATCTCTGAACTCAAAGCCGAGCCCACAGCAGAACCCACCGCACTGCCTGACAAGGACGGGTGCGCTCCTGATGGCAATGCGGCCAGTCATTCCAAACCCTCTCACCCTTCAGCAGTCAAGCCCTCAGGAGAGTATACTGGACCCGGCATTAAGGCTGGTCCTAAAGGTCCAGGCCACCACCCAGTAAGAGCTGCCTCCGTGCCCCACCCATCTGGCAGCAGGCCTCTGCCTCATCACCTGAACCCTCATGCACAGAGAGCTCTGTCTGTGGCAGGTACAGCTGACACTCAGGCACAGACTGTGGAAGACTTCAGGCAAGTTTCCTGTGTGTGCGTGCGTGCGTTGCGTGCGTGTGTGTGTGTGTGTGTGTCTGTCTGAGCATGCCTCTGCAGGCCCTGTCCTGCCCAGACAGCTGAGACAGATTAACTGTGGCACACATCACATTTATTTATATTCATTGATAGTGACACTGGAAGGTTGTGATTATAGTAAACATGAGGACAAAGCGAGTTTTTGCAGAATGATTATTATTATTGTTTTTCTACCTCAAATTTGCAAACTGGTTTTTACAAGTTAAACAATCAACTCATTCAGTTTTTAGTTTTTTTTTTATGTATCAATGGCCTAAATTTTGAAAAGTTTCATTATAGACATTTAATATTTTTATAAATGACATAATAACCCATATATGGAGTGAAACTTCTTTCTGTTAAACCTTTCTGCTAAGGGTAATATATTTTTTCCTGAATGGTCGTTGTGTCTCTCCTGACAACTGGATGTTTCTTCTTTTCTGTGGACGATTTTCTGAGGTGAAGCCTCACAATTAAACTGTATCAGCCGATACTGACGAATCGATGATCTCGACGATATTGACACAATCGGATACATAAACTCATCCTCACCTCCAGTTGGTAGTTCTCACAGAAGCCATCTTATTTAAGCTGCTTTGGCCAAGTCACATTTGCTGCGCATCTGCAAGCCACTTGGCAACCCACCTCCACCACACTGCAGCTTTCTTGCTGTATCAGGCTCAGTAATTACTGACATATCTGTTGTTGCTGATACCTGGGCTGTTCTTACTTGCTGGTCCTACTGCTGCTGTGGCTTCAGAAGTATAGCAGCAGAGACATAGCACCAAATATCGAGGTTGTAGTAACACTGATTTAAATGAGGTTTTTTAAAGTAAGGTGAAATATTTAAAAAAGAAAAAATGGGAAATAACAGAGGCAGCAGTGACCTGTTTTATATTTGGTCATAGCGAAATGTAGATTACTTCTCAGGGGATCTTTTTTTATAGAAGCACGAAAATGAAGCTAATGATAAGAAGTTCAATGAAGATGAATTTAATGATAACACTATTAGATGCTGAGCACTGTAAAAAGAAATGAGTTCCCCTGCATTAAGAAGCGGTTTCATACACATTAGTATGCTTAAAAGTTTTGATATGTAAAATATAGTAATGTTGGAGAATATATGATGTGTCCTTTATTTAGGATGAAGAGAGGTGACTGTATCCTCACCACATCTTATACCCCTGGATCTGTTTGGCATACAAAGTAGAAACTTTGGGATCTAGGCATGTTATACGCCATTAAAATCCATTTTCTCAGTATTGCACGTAACTGGATCCTGGCCCAGTATACACTCTGGCTGAGAGACAGGGTTTACCCTGGAGGTCTCTAGTCTTTTAAAGAGCCAATTAGAGCTACAAAGACAAACACATCCCCACATTTACATTTATATGAGTGATTTAGGTTTTATTTACTTTGTCTGCATGTCTTTGACTGGCCCAGGTGCTGTAAAACAACATTATCCATTTGCTGCTGCTGCTGGCTTTCAATGCCATTTATTTTAACTTAATATTTTTAGCTAAAGTTGGTAAAGTTTCGTAAAGGTTTCCTGAAAATGAATCAAAATGAGTACTTTATGAAACTAAAATAGGCTTGTGCTGTGTAACTGATTTGTAGACGATGTCACATAATGTCGAAAGATTGTCCAGGCTTTGTATTGTAGTGAAACACTGACTGAAAGGATTCATGTCGGTGGGATCTGCTGTTGCATTCAAAGTCTGTAGGTTGTGACATAGGTGAGTGGGAGATGAGTGCTTATATAACGCCCTTTTCCAACAGGCTGCACATCATCACTTGGAATGTGGGTTCAGCCACACCACCCGATGACATCACTTCTCTGCTCGGGCTGAATGTGGGTGACGGAAACACAGACATGTACATCATCGGGTGAGTGTTTTGCCTCAGCTATCTCGGTTGTTCAGCGCTAACGCCGATTCGACTGCTTATGTGCGCGTCAGCACTGCAGACAATGCCTCTAATGAGCAGTTAGGCCCAGATTTAAATGTCTCTCTCTCCCTATGGAAAAAACAAAAGCGCTTTGATTACATTATCAGAGCACGCTCTCATTAGCTCCTTTTTCCTGTCTGTCTGCTCTTGACCCTTTTACCCTGCTCTGTGTCTTTTTTTTTTTTCTTCAAGGCTGCAGGAAGTGAACTCAATGATTAACAAAAGACTGAAAGACGCCCTCTTCACAGACCAGTGGAGCGAAGTCTGCATGGAGAGACTCAGCCCCTTTGGTTATGTGCTGGTCAGTAATGGCTTCTGTTGTAAACACATATGCACACTCTTATGGTAAAATGCTCAACAGCTTAGTTGTATTGTGGAATTCCTGACAAGCTCGCTGCTTCTTACTCTCTCAGCTCATTTTGTTCCCTGAGCAACGGATGGGGTGATAATTTGCTAGAAGCGTGTAATGTCAGCGAATCTGTTATCTTATCCTGTCTGCCAGGCTGCTAATGTCAAGCTCTTACTGACTGTCAGTCTCCCTCTTTGAACCTTCAGACCTGTGCTCCTCTTTCTCTGTCTTTCTGTATCGTTAAAGCTACATATATCGATTGTAGGTGTACTAATATAGAAGACAGGGATAAGTACTATCTCAAGAACTCTAGTAGGTTTCATGTGGAACAAAGAGTTAATAAAATACAGATTAGTTTTATTAGATTTGCTAAAATTATCATTCCATCATATTTCATTCCAGTACGCTCATACACACCAGTGCACACTCTTCAGCATCTCCTTATAGACAGACTGACTTTCCTATGTGAGCAACGCTGAGTACAAGTAGAAATAAATCCATGTAAAGTCCATAAAATCCAGCGATAAGAGAAATTCCAATCCACCATTTATGATGAAAAAGATAGTGTCTTTGATGATGAGAAGAAATTACACAGCAGCAAGAAAAAAAAGAGAGAGACTCATCGTTGGATGATCCCCTCTGATCTTCAGTAAGTTCAGCCCGCTGTTATTTTCACAGGTCCCTTTATTTAGCGGCTTGTCCTCTGTCCCTTTGTAGTACTTCCACCTTTATTTTTTTTAAACTCCTGTTACTGGCATTCACCACAAAATAAAATGTACATCTATTATAGCTTATAGATGAGATATAATGATGCTATAAAGATTAATTATAGTTAACCACTGTTTTGATAGGAAAACAAAAGTCAAGAAAGGGGATCCTTATGTGGAATGAATGGAATGCACATATATCTAATATATGTTTAATATTGTTTCAAAATCAAATAAGATATTAAAGGAATAAAAACATTATTGTCAGATAAAATTTAAATAAAAAAAACCTTTTGATTTCATTTGTATTGTTTGTTTGTGTTTAAACGCTGTGGTTGGTGTTTGTCTGGCTGCTTCTGCAACAATGCTTGGCTCAGTTGGCATGGTGAGCCAGGCCGCGTGAATCAGCTGTCGAGTTGAAAGAGCTAGACAAACGTCTCCCAGGGTGCTGTTTTATTTTTGGATCTCGTCGTTGTCGGTGTTGATGGGCCTCTGACAGTGAGACTGATGCTGTCCTCGGGCTATCTCGCGTTCCTGCTACGTTAGTTTAAGCCTTGTTAGTAATCATCGCGATGTGAGCTTTTTTGAGTGTTTCTAGTCGAAATCGATGTCGTTAACAGGTCAGACTTTCAAGTAAAGTGAGATGCACAGTTGTGGCAGTAGGAAGATGTTTAGTCATGACATGGTGGAAAGAAACGTAGTAACGAGACACCCCATCTGCACTTCCTGCTTTGAGATACTCTGTTTGCTGTGAGTCATTGTTGGGTTCAAACTGACTGCTACAAGCACAAGAAAGCCTTTCAGTGCAGCTTACAACCAATTTTTTTCTGGCCATTCACTGCATGGTTTCTGCTGATGTTCACAGTAATTCCTGTACAAGTAAGCTACAATTTCAGTGTACTAAATAGCAAAGGCAATCTGGCCTTTCTGGCCTTTCTAATGGCAACATGGTTTAATCCGCTAAATGCAAGACTTTCTTTTAATGCAGATTTATTACTGTAGTCAGCTACTTTTAGCTATAAGCTGTTTATATGTTCATATTGTGTAGCGAACACAGCGGGAACATGATTATGTTTCTGTGTCCATCTCTGTTAGAGACGATAAAGAATGCACTGAACTTCTTCCAAATAACGTCACACTCGCAGTTCATTTCTTTAGTCATGTGTGTGCTGTACAAGGTCAAACATACGCTGCTGGACTCATGGCCCCTCTCTGTCTCTCTCTCTGTCTCTCACACATTTGTCTTTGGGCTTTAATGTCTTTTCTGTGCTTGGTCAAAATATGGCTTGGCTGCCTTCAGCGGATTTCTGTGTTTTGTTTTGTTTTTTCTTTGTGTAATTATGTGATGGGAATTTCTGTTCACCCACAGTGTATGCAGGCTAAGGTACCCTCTCGTCAGACTTTATCCAAGTGCACACAGACCCAGTCGTTATGTGTCCTCACACAAATCACAAAAAAGGAAGTTGGTCCACTTTACGGTTCACTAGAATCCATTATGCAACAGCTAGTTAGTGTGCAAGCAAGAGGATCTTCTGTCACGTGGAGATGTATGCCTCCATTTCCACCCATGGGGCATTTCAGACTGGGTGTGATTGTGCTTCTTCAGACTGTAGATGGGGGTTGGGATGTGTGGACAACTGGAGAAGGCAGTGGGGAGGAGGCATGAACACGGGAAGGGTTGACATCTCATGTAAATGGCTCGTCTAGTTTAACTTCGCGTGTCACATTCCTGACTGTCTTGTCCTGAACAAAAATAGCACCAGAGGTGCACTAATGTCAAATCCTGCATATTATTATGAAGTGCTTGGTAGGATGTTGAAGGACTGGGAGAACGGAAAGGAGCAAATATAAACATTTTTAGTGGTTTTTAACCTCAGCAAGTGTAGATGCTGTAGCAAAAGCTGCCCGGGGCTTCATGTGAAGTAGTTGTTGAACTAGACCACATGCTCCTGCAGGCCAAAATGGAAATGCAAGTTTGTAAAAAGAGGACGAGTGCGAGGGATGTCAAGAGATTTTATATTCATGCTGTAAGCCTGATGTGCAAGTGAACTTTACAGCTGCTCTCCTTAGCGATTTATGCAAAGCGTGTCCTCATAACTCTGCTGTCTATTTACATTATCCCATCTAATTCTTCATGCCTTTCTCTTCTCTAGGTTACATCCCAGCGGATGCAGGGGGTGCTACTGCTGGTTTTTGCCAAATATTTCCATCTGCCGTTTATGCGTGGAGTCCAGACTGAGACCACTCGCACAGGCCTGGGGGGTTACTGGGTGAGATTGCTACTGACACTTTGTTGTGACCAGCACTGCATTATGGAAACTTCCGACATGAAAACAAAGCACTACAGAGAAGTGCACTGTATCTCAGTTTTATTTTTGGGCTGGTATCTCTGTCCCGCATACGCTCACATAGATATGGGACACACCTGCACATCAGCTCTTGCACTTTGTTAGTCAAATATGACTTCATCCAGTTTTATGTAAATAAAGAGATAGATGCTGACATCTCACAGCAAGCTGTTATTAACGTTTGGAAAGGTGAAGCATAACAAAACGAACCAAACTGCTGACTGGACTGATCCAATAATTTGTCTTTTAAGCTTGAAAATTGAAATATGTTTTTACCAAAAAGCAACCGCTTTACAGCAATTTTGTCAATAAGCGCAGTTTTCTTTAGAAAGGAGGTTAGTTGCATCATTCCTACACACACTGTTTTTTAAAGTAAAATTTTCCACGTGCACTGCATGTTTTATAATGCACCATCTTTGGTGATTTTGTGGGTCAGAACAGTGGGAAGTTATTTGCCGACTCATCTTGCCCCCACCTCTGTGCTCTCTGCTGTTATCATTAAATATTGATATTGTTCCTCAGTATTCCTTAATGATTTCACTTCCTGTTTGTGGCTGAGACACATATTCAATACAGTGGAAAAAACCCAGCATACTAATTACTGTCTTTATTGGCTTTTTAATCACTAATAACATACATTGAATTAATTTGTTTCCAGTTAACTTCTCTTCTGCTTGCTCCTTGCTACAGGGGAATAAAGGTGGAGTGAGTGCCCGCATGTCAGTGTACGGTCACACCATCTGCTTTCTCAACTGTCACCTCCCGGCTCACATGGAAAACTCAGATCAGCGGATGGAGGACTTTGAGAGCATCCTCCAGCAGCAGCAGTTTGAGGGCCAGGCTGCCACTGGGGTTCTTGACCATGAGTATGTCAGTTCACAGAAACACAGAAACTTTAGGTTAATGTATAAGCTATGACAAAAAGACAGACTCTACTTATTCGCTCTATTACGTCGGTCCATTAGGGCTGGAAAAGTTGCAGAACCCCAGAGTTTGACTTCGAAAAGGTGGGATCAACTTCACCACTCCACAGATGGAAACGGAAAATCCCACAGAGCACACGTTAGTGAGGAGGTGCAACATTATGGATGAGCTAACGAGAAATATCTCTGCGTCCGTCAGTTGCTTTATAGTTCGTTTGCACCGTGCCTCCTCCAAACCAGCATGTTTTCTTTTCAGCAGACACATTCTCAGCTTGTTCTCCTGGAAGTCTAAATGCTTTTGATTATGTGGTGATTGTAGGCTAAAATTGTATGTAAAGTTTTCAAAAGACTCTGTGCACTCCTGTGACTAAGCACACTACATCATTCTCTAGCTTGTAGAACCACCTTTAACAAGAAGAACATGAAGTCTTATTTGTCTGTTTGACTTTATCAGTCTCTCTCATCATTGTGGAGGAACTTTGGTTTGGTTTTCTTTACATCGTTGCTTCAGTTCATTGAGGTTTGCAGGCATTCATTTATGCACAGCTCTCTTATGGTCCTGTCACTTCATTTCAATCAGTTTGAGGTCTGGACTTTGACTGGGCCATTAAAGTAGATTTTACTGCTGCACTTCAGATCATTGTCCTGTTTCATGACCCAATTTGGGCCAATTAGCTGTCAGACAGATGGCCTCACATTAGAATACTTTGGTATACAGAGGAGTTCATGTTTGAGTCAGTGACTGGAAGGTGCCCAGGTTGTAAAACTGTGCTTTAGATGTTTGATGTGTCTGGTTTGTGGAAAACGTGGTGTTGTGCATTAATGTCAAACATCTGCACTTTGGTCTCATCTGTCCAAAGGAAATTGTTGCAGAAGTTGTTATGAAATGTATCATTTAACATGCTGACTGAGGCCTGGGAGAGTGTCAGGTGTAGCTTTTGGGTTCTCTGAATTTTCTCTGAGCGTTGCACAGTCTGATGTTTGGGTCAGTTTGGGATACCCCCTCCTGGAAAGATTGTGGCATTGTGTTGGATACACTCGAATAATCCAGACCTGGACACTGCCAGAACTCCGTCTTTTCAACATAACAGTATGTTATACTGTAAAATTTGATTGCAAAGTGGGCTATAATTTGACGAGGTTACCCACTGTGGATGTGAAGCTGTGGCATCTGTGGTATGATGATAGGTAGTATTGATTTTACCTCTAGTACCATAAAAACAATCTTTCTGAATCTTTTCTTGTAAATGTTTGACTTTATAACCTGAAAAAAAAAACCTACTCTTGTTTTTTTCTCATAAATTTTTAGGTCTTGTCCAGAAAATTGTGTTTTCTATGAATTCTCAGGTTTTATTTTCCCCTAATCTGTGAAATCAAACCGAGTGTTTTTTTTCCATGCTCATGGTTTCTGGGGGTAAATAATTACACAGTTGTTGAGGTAACTTAAAGCCTCACATTTGTTTATAGTCACTAATTTACTCCCTTTTTTCAGCGTCGTGTTTTGGTTCGGGGATCTTAATTTCCGCATCGATGACCTGGAGATGCAGGTGGTCAAATCAGCCATTGATAACAACAAGTTTTCAATATTATGGGAAAAGGATCAGGTAAAACCAAACATTTATATGTTTGCAATTATTGTAGCTCAGCTCCTCTACATGTGGCCTACCTCAGAAGCACTAAGAATAACTTGTACTCATCTCATAGCAACAGAGTGATTTTTTTTAAAGTGTTTATTTTTTAAAAGGAGTGTGTATATTGAAATTCTATCCATATTTATTTTTCTTATTATTATTTCGGTGCATTCAGCCTAAAATAAGTGTAAAACTTTATAGAGAAGTTCTTTATTTTATGAGAATAGAGCTGAAATGATGTTAGTCAGAAGGTCATGCAGTGTGTAGGGAATGCCACTAGAGGGTAATACAGAAACACACTATTCTCATGAGCAGCATCAGTAATTGTTGAAGGTATGTGATGCCTTCTGATGATCATTTTTACAGCTAAATATGGCCAAAGACAGCGAGACAGTGTTAGAGGGATTCCAGGAGGGACAGCTGAAATTCCCTCCTACCTACAAGTTTGATATTGGAACAAATACATACGACACAAGGTGGGTGACGCCGGGGGTGCCTTTATGAATTCTAGGCCACTGACCAGATACCCTTAACATACCTCCTCTGAAAGGCTCTTGCTGGCCTAAAGCAATCATTACAGTTCCTCTTTTATCCTCCATCTCATGGTTTCAAGCATTTTGTGATTTTTTTTGTCATGTCCCATCTTTCTTTTTCTGGAAACATGCCAGTGGGAAGAAACGGAAACCAGCTTGGACTGACCGGATCCTGTGGCGTCTGAGAGCCACGGCACCTGCTGGTGCAGGGAAGCGTGGCTCCATTTCAGGGCTGACGAGCGGCGCCAAAGTGACGCAGCACAACTATCGAAGCTACATGGAATACACCGTCAGCGACCACAAACCAGTTTCCTCCATCTTTACTCTTCAGGTGAGAGACACTAGGATATGTCTGTGCAGGCTCTCAGTCATCCAGGTCACGGTAGTTTTAGGATCCTAGGGTACATTGTGAGGGTGAGTTTGACAAGTATTAGGCCTTTGCATCTTTGAAATTATTCTGTAGTTGATATTACGATAAATACATATTCTATTGCTAATCAGTGTAGTTTGGCTATTCGAAATTTAGCATATTTATGATAAATTTAGACAAGGAAAATATTTAAAGGATATGTACACATGTTGAATGAATTTTGAGTGGGCTTTAGATACCAAACAATTTTTGATTAATAGGGTTCACGTATCTATCTCACCTGAGGGCCAAACAGCGCTTTCCTCTGCTCTGTCAGTTATTTTCATCAGGTTTGAGTAGAAAAATGGCACATAGCTGTTAAACTAACAGCAGCTAACCGCTCTGTGTTTATAGCTGCTAGCAAAGTATAGACTGTAACATTGAACATAGTTCTCCAAACCTTACCATACAATCACATTGACCAAATCACACCAATTCAACCTCCTTCACAGCAAATCAGATTCCTATTGGTGGGTATTTTAAACTGACATTGCACATAGGTTTTAATTAGATTCAAAATATGACTCGTCAGCTGTGCCATACTTTCCTGACTACAGTGACCCTGAAACAAATGATTGTTATTGATTTTGCTGTCCTTCTCCTTCCCAATTACACCATTGTTGACCTTTTCTGAGTGAAATAAATAGAGCTGTCTGCACTTCTTTAGATTTTCATCCTGTCGTAGGCATTTCTCCTTGCAATACATTGCTAAAGTGACGATTTTGGAGGGACTTTGAGAATATTAGTAGTCATTTCAATGATGATTGAAATTCTCACTCACAAGTGCTCAAATCTGCTGTTTTTTTAATCTGTCTTAATTAGAAACTCAGAAATATAACAGGCTTGTATTGCAGTACTGTGGAGGTCCAGGATATCAAAGCAGTGCTTTTAGCCTCTGCTGACAGGCACATGAGTGACATTTTGGATGAGGTTGATCCTCTGCACTCATTATCCTTTAGGACATTTTAGAAACCTTACAGCACTTTGGTATTAAATAACTATGGTACATTTTCCTTGTAGTTCCCATACAAGGTGGATATTCCCCTGGTCACAATCGAAGTTGAGGATGAGTGGAATAGTATTGCCGATGCCACAGTGATATTCAAACTGGCACCCAACTACTCTCGCAGTTCTTGGGACTGGATTGGACTTTTCAAGGTAACAAACCAATACACGAAATTAATAATACAGCAAATAGGTTCAGCATGACAAATATTTCTGTGCATTACTGATTTGACTGACTTCATGATGTTGCTGCTTCTCCCACAGGTGGGTTTCAAACACTACAAAGACTATGTGGGATATGTCTGGGCCAAGCAGGAGGATGCCGATTTTCTTCGACAAGAACATCAGGTAATCTGGATGCACGTAGGTTTCAATACAAGGATAATTTTCTTTCACATTTAATGAACGTCTTATCGACTGTTTTCCAGGTAACCTTTACTGAGGAGGAATTGCCTAAAGGCTCAGGAGACTTTATCTTGGGTTACTATAGCAACAACATGAGCAGCATTGTGGGTGTAACAGAGCCATTTCAGGTAATTGTAACCCGCTGCTTGCTTGAGGTTAAAACAACCAAATGCTCTTCCTTTTGGTGTTCTCATCTGCATCTGTGCCCTTTTAATTTTACATGTTTTCTACTTTTAATTTAAACTCTTTTCCATCTGTCTTCAGATCCTGCTTCCCACCTCAGGCGATGACACGAGCTCTTCAGACAGCTCTGATGTCACTTCAGAAGATGACAGCACTGTTGTCATGAAGATGAGGTCCCGCAGTCCTAGCCCACGTAAGGGCAAGCACCGCGGCCATCGCAGCGGCAGCCGCTCCGGCAGTCCTCACCAGGCCAAGATGAAAGAGGTCGATGTGACCGAGGCTCCTCCATCAAGCACCACTGCAGAGAGCAAGTCCATAGGAGGCCCAACAGAGGGCAGTAGCACCCAGCTGTCTGGTCCTGAGGAGCAAGAGAAAGACTCACAGGATCCAGGAGTGTGATCGACTGCCGATCCCGGCTGTGTTTACAGCTCACATAAAAACCCGTTGTGTCTTTAAAGTCATGCATCCACCTCACTGTAAACTTTCTGTAGAGAAAATTTACAGTTTCTGATGCCATCCTTTTCAGGAATAGCCATCTGGTTTGTCCAGGAGGTTTACTTTGCCTTGGGTTGTTTCAGTAAGCTGTGCACATGCATGTCTTTTATTTGTAAACCCTTCACTCTTTGCTGTGTTTCTTCTCTCTTCGTCCGTTCTCAGGTGTGGTCAGCACAGGGAGCTGACACCATTTATGAGAAACTACTCAAGGATTTTTGGTCACTTAATACTTCATAGGAACCATGTTTACTGTTTTTCGACAGTGCTTTGATGTTCCTAGCAGTCATGTCAGCTTACTACATATAAGATATTAGGATTATGACTTATACTTGACAGATATATTCCACATAATTCACTCAATGTTTGCTTTAATAATGGATCCATGATCGAACAAATCTTATCATACAGATAGGATTTAATTAAAAAATGATCCATAAAGTCATCACCAGCTCTATAAACAGTCACATTATTAGTTTCTGCAATGGGAGACAGATGTGCAGCATGCACTTGATGATGTGGTTCTAACCTAGTGGACATTCCCTGCTTTGGAAATTCAGCACAGATTCTACTATAATACAACATATCCAGGGAGCATTTCAAATGATCCACCAGTGGGAATAAAGTCCCTCAAGGGTGCGTAAAAGCTGAGCAGAGCCAAAGTACGTGGAGCCTCTGATTTAGGTGACTCAGACACTAATCATGGTGTCAGCACAACACACACCAGTGTAAAGGCCAGTGTAAGGACCGCCATGTCTGCGCAGTGCGTATGTGATGGGTATGGGAGGCTAGCAGTCACCTGACACAGCATAGCTGTCTTACAAAAACTAGCTGATTAATTGCTGGCCACTTACTGCTGGACCAACTGTGGCAACACCTACAGCAATACCTGACTCACCATGAATTGCTTTTACACACAATGCTTGGTGTGAGTTAATGAGTCGTACTGCTTTTGCTCACAGCAAACAGCTGTTAGTTTTTAAGCAAATGAACCCACAACATGAAAAACAAAGCACCTGTTTGGATTTTTAATGGGTTTTTCTTACATGGTGTTTAAACCCGAAAATCAAGAAATTTCTCATCTGGATATCTCATAAAAATGTGAGCAGGAACTCTACTGTGTAGAGCCACCACAGGGATTTGTATTGTACTGTAGGTAGTATAATACAAAGCTGACATGTTCCACTATTGTGAAATATCATGTTTGTTCATTTATTTTCTATATTAAAGAAGTGGAGTGGTCATATCAGATACTTTATTTTCACGTTAAGTTCATGTCTGTTTTCTCTCTTGCTCAGATCCTCTCTTAATGATCCAGGTGATTAGCTGACAGTGACAGTAGTCAAAATAGTTGTGTTGCATTGCTACTGTATGACCTATTAGACACTTTATACTGTTGAGCACTTAGCATAGGACAGTGTATACTATTGTAGCTGTAACTCAGTGTGTGTGTGTTTTTCTGGAAGTCTGAATGTGTGTATGTTTTGGATGGTGGAGGCGTGTCTGTGTGTGTGTGTTACTGGCTGAGGCAGTGAATGGGGTCTGTCTGCATGGTTTGCTGCTGTGGACATACTGTACATTCCAGTACTGTGGTTTTTGTGCCGTAAAGTGCTGTTTTTGACTTCTCTTGTCATAATCGTGGCTGTGAAAGTTGTTAGAAAAACTTGGTAAGGACAGTAAAAAAAAAAATTACTTAAGTGTATGTGTTAGGTGATAAACTGCAGAGTAGTTATACTTGCAGAAATCTGGAGCTGTTTGAAACGCTTCATTGTATTTAAATGTAATTCTTTGGTTTTAAAATGAAAAAAACAAAACAAAAAAAAAAAGCAATCTATTGGACCTTTATTGGAAATAACATGTGTAAAGACGAGTGTCACATTTTAGATAGTATAGATGATCATGTTCTGTATTGCAGTCAATGCCAGTTACTATCTATGTGAAATATTAATGAAAACTGTCTACAGAATGTTATTATTTTGTAATTTATGTGGCAACAATAGAAGAAAATATATATGTAAAGGATAAATATGAAGTATTTGAAGTATATGGTAGAAATGATCAGACAGGAGACAATCTATGCCGCAAAGATTATTTTATTGAAATTCTGTATTTATTTTCTTATTTAACTGTAAAATGAGCCTAAATTCTGCTGGCCAGCAAGGGAGCGTTATTTCTACTGAAACAATATCACAGAATATTGATAATTATTATTTTTCTTTTTTTGACAATAGATGATTGCTCCACTTTACATATTAGTAAATTTATATGGAATTCTGCTTTCACTGTCAGACGTGTAGATTGTTAAGTGTACAGGTGTTCGTATAATTGTGAACGAAACTACAAAAATACAGCAAGCCTGTGTGATCCTGTGATTGTTGGCCTAGAATGATGGTTTATCTCTCATCATCTAATTACAGAAGCAAGAAGTTTGTTTAAGGGTTGCTTGCTTTGTTCTCCAAACCAGAAACTAGTGCAATACTGTCCAAAGAAATAATATTCTCCCTTTCAAATTGGGGTCTGTCTGTTTCTTTAATTGCTTCATATTCAATATTATTGTATTAAAAACATCTTATCATGTCCTATCGGTCAGGTTAATCAGTTTGATTTTGTTTTTTCTGAAAGCCCTGTCTGTGGGAACGATAACATAGAGAATGACACAGACACAAAAAAGTGAGTTGACTTACAAAATGCAGTACCACAGTAATGTACCAAAGTACAGTACTGTTTCACTCATTTTCAGTCCAAACTTTATCGTGACCATTTTCAGCAGAATGTATTTTTGTTTTACACACTTATTGCTGCCTTCGGAGTCATTCAAGAACAAAAGGAACCTAACTCAACGGATGAACCAGTCTTGCGTCCACACACAACAGATGACTTTGCAAAGAACCAATTTAAAATGGCATCTGTAGAGATTCTGTTAGGAGCCTTTTGCAAAAACACATTTTTTATTCCTCTAAAATCCCAAAGACCACAGTTTAACAGGTATAAAATTTTAACTTTTCTTCGCATGGTGGTGTGCAGTGTGTCCTTCAAAAAATCTGAGGAAACTGGATAGATGGAGGATAAAAGAAGACGACGCAGGTCCAAACAACTATCTGCGCAAAATGAATAGTATCTGAAAGTCATGCTGTTAGGAAATAGGAAGATCCATGTTTGTTGCAACCTCCTTACAAATGGTCTCTGTGGAAGGGTGGCTGTTCCCAGATGTCATTCTTAAGGAAGGGAAACAAGAATAAATTTCATGAGAACAGGACTGAAAAGAAGGCAACAGGTCTCACGGAGAAATTAGTCCAAAATTGGAAATTTGTGTTTGAAAGGGTACCAAGGAGGTCGCAAGTGAGTGTCTACACCCACCTGTAAAACATAGTGGAGGCTGCATGGTTTGGTGTTGCATTTCAACACCGGCATTTTGGGATTGCATTTAAACTGAATAATCTTATCCACCATGCCGTACCATGTGGAAAGCAACTGATTTGCAATGGATTAACTTTTTAGTGTGACAATGATCCCAAACACACTGCCAGTGTAGTAAAAGCATACTTGAATAGAAAAAGACACAATGGAGCACTATCAGTACTATCAGTCATGGATTGGACCTCCTCAGAGAATAGAACAAAAGGCACCAACAAAGAAGTGCTTTGACTGTCCTTTAAGAAGCCTGGAGAACTATTCCCGAAAACTACTTAAAGAAATTACAAGAAAATAGCCAAAGAGAGTTCAGGCTGTGTTGGAAAATAAATGTGCTCATACCAAATATTGACTTTTAAGCTCACTGGAATTGTACAAACTGTTGTTATGTGTGTTTGCACATGTTTAACAAGCTTAACCATACACTGAAAGCTACATCTCTTTCCCATTTTACAAGCAAAACATAAAGAAACCAGGCATGACTCTGGGCTTTTGCAAAGAAATGGCAAGAAACAGAGTCTAAATTGTTGAAGCCATGCCACAAAAGACTACTGACATCTCCTTTAGGATGTCAGTATAAAGGTAAATAGAGTAGCGGCATTACCAAGCTACATTTACTTCAATGATGACAAGCCGTGAAGGGGACCGTCAGTCCATTATTAATCTAATGAAAACAAATCAAAACTTCTTGATTTGCTATTGTTTGCTATTTTAGACTTTCTGAAGTCTAAAATGATCAGCAACAACACGCTGTGCAGAAAGCAACAGCAGGTACATCTTGCATCATACTTTTGCCTTGTGAAAGGAAACTGTCCACCCTGCACATTCATGATGAGTGCACTGACGCAACACTGCCAGGGACTGATTTGCTTGGTTTACTGTCACTATACAAGGTAATACTGACCAAGCTAATAAATTCACAGTGAAAATCCTCTGATTGAAAAGGCACGGTGGGTGTGGTCTAAACCTCCATAAATGCTATGTCACTGTGACTGCCGATGAATTCATATCTAACAAAAAAAAAAAATAGAAATGGTGAAAGGTGCAGAACGTCAATATTCACAATGACATGCAGAATAGATTTATGCAAGATGTCTCAGCAAACAAGTGGTTCACTAAGATATTATGCAATTGTTTCCTCAGCTACTACATGCATATCAGACTTGTGATAAATGTATCCTGTCTGGATAAAAAAAACAATGTGTTCCTGTGAAGAAATACAATGTTCCCAAACTGAAGATAGATATACTCTGGTCTCCGAAAGTGGAATGAAATCTTGTAAATCTTATGTTGTGACTTCTTTGCTTTTGTTTAAGTAGTAAGTTTGAGAGACACTAACTAAATCTAACAAAGGTACAACATGCTCACAAAACATAGATGCTGATTTTATTAAATAACGGGCCCTGGAGCGTGAGAGAGAGATAGGAGCTTTTTTATTCTAATATAATCAAGTTGTGTTTAGACATAATATCCACAGCATCTGTTTTCGTCCCCCCAACAGTCCAGTTTTCATTGCTGAAAATGCATTTACAGGTTATTCTGGCTCTATCACCAGGGAAGCAAATGTTCTGATCTACCCATGATAGCAAAACTAATGCAACTTATCAGATTAATTACGCCACTGCTGGTTTATACCAAACTTTAATAATTGTTTCCAGGAAACCCACTTCTCATCCAGTACACTTAAGCCTATGATCAAATACTTATAAACAAAAATATTATTTTATATAATACAGGAATCAATGGAAGCTGCAGTTGCACGGAACAAAACAAACATTACCTGATATCCAACCATTTATAATGCTTTCTATTTGCCGTCTAACTGGATCTTTATTACTCAGCCCCAGCTGGTCAGTTCTCGGTGCTCAATTTGAGGCCTGTAACGTGAGAATTCAATTTTGGGTTTGATATTTATATTGGAAAACAAGAATGCTGTATTCTTATTTACTCCAAGGCATTAATAAATACAAGAAGGATGTGTTTGGGTGGAAGGCACCTATTTTCAAACGGTGCCACTTTAGAACCCAAATAAATGCTCCCCCTCGCCTTACAATTTTCACTCAATCACTGGCAGTTCAGGCTGACTGAATGACCAAAACTTTGTTTACACAGTTTTTGCATATTCAGCTTCACCTCACTCCATATTTCCCCCTTGGTAGTCTGCCCCCACCCTATAATAGGTCTATGCCTAAAAAGTAATTCACCCCACTGTTTCAGGAGTAAACAACAGAAGTTTATGATTTCAAATGAGATGTTTTATAGTCAGATCAGAGCAAACTGATTCTTTAATAGTTTTAGCTATTAAATGTGGCCTTCTGACCTGACCAAGCTAAGAAGTTAAGACAAAACTTTATTAATCCCCCGGGTGGGTTCCTCCGGGAAATTCAGTACACTTAAGCCTACGATCAAATACTTATAAACAAAAATATTATTTTATATAATATAGGAATCAATGGGAACTGCAGTTGCACGGAATTATACAAAACAAACATTACCTGATACCTACCACACACGGTGCGACAACCTGGACGGATTGACTAGGTCATCATTCTTAAGTTTTACAATTACACACACTCAAATATTTTAGGTATTATCCTGTTTCTAAGAAAAACCTGCATATCACTGTAGCGTCTACTCGGCACGTGGTCGCTATCAAATTCAGCACCGCATTCTTGGTCGGTGTGGCCCCTTCATAGGCTCAATGGTACGGTCCACCTCCTCGTTACGTCATGGCGTCTGACTTCGCAGGATAAATACAGCAGCTCTGCGCCATGAGGCTCAGACTTGAGAATCGGAACACTGAGGCATTAGGGATCATCCTCTGAAGAACTGGGTAAAGCGCCGAGGCACTACTAGTAATAAGTAATACCAACCCCGTAATTTAAAGTTTTCGTACCAGCGGCAGCCGTTAAGGATGATGAACGGACAGATGAATGGTTTTCATAACTCCCTCATTGACGAGGACTGCTTCTTGTTCACCTCGGAGTCCGTCGGAGAAGGACATCCCGGTAAGACGCGAGATGTCGGCCTCTATCATTCTGGCTGATGAAATGGGCTACATTTATTGCTGTTTTTTTTTTACTACATCCTATGCCCCACAAACTATAGCTTATCACTGTATTAAAATGAAAAATAGGGAGTGAAGTAACATCGCGGCCCTTTTTTTTTTTCCGTTTCCTTGGAGTTTGGCCGGCTTCAAGACCACGCGCTACTAGCTGATGTAAGCTAGCTAATCTTCGGTGAATAGGTCATTCTGTCGCGTGTCTGCGCCACCGGCCGCAAATATAGCACAATAGTCATAGTCCACACGGTGAAATTGTTACGGGAATGCCTTCTTATTTACGGTATCGTTATTCATTTTAACTGGTTTATTTGCTTTCCTCAATCTGCCAACAGTCTCTTTTCATGAAGCACGCGACTGGTTGTGTAGGTGACTGGTTGTGTAGGTGACACCTAACACAATCGTCTTCAGCCCTAATGATGAAGGTAGACTGTGTATTTTATCAGTCTATAGATATGTAGTTAAGTGATTATACGTTTCTAAGTGTACCGTGCTTGCCTTCCGGTCTCCGTGAAGTTGCGCGGGCTCTCTGACACCACATGTGCGCATGCTGAAATGGCGACCGCCGAGGCTCCATCTACTCCGCTTGAGTATGAAGGGGGACAGTTTGCGCCGATGTGCCGCACTTTACATTTAGTCCCTGTGATGTGATTGATGTTGGCGTTTACTCACGTTGTTTTTGGTTTTCAGACAAAATCTGTGACCAGATAAGCGATGCAGTTTTGGATGCCCATCTGAAGCAGGATCCAGATGCCAAAGTTGCATGTGGTAAATAAATATTTCCTATCTTGTTTGCGTTGGCTTAACTCCTGTGTTGACATCGGGATATTGAACTGCATCTGAATTGCCTCATGCAGAGACCGTTGCCAAGACTGGGATGATCCTATTGGCAGGTGAGATTACCTCACGGGCCACTGTGGATTACCAGAAAATTGTTCGTGACACCATCCGCCAAATTGGATATGATGACTCCTCCAAAGGTGTGCACTTTTTTCTTTTTCTTTTTTCTCAGTCATTATTATTTTTAATGGACTATTCTTAGTCTTCAGCTTTTGCTGTGTCTTCTACACAGGATTTGACTACAAGACCTGCAATGTTCTTGTGGCCCTGGAGCAGCAGTCTCCTGACATTGCTCAGGGTGTTCACGTTGATCGCAATGAGGAGGACATCGGAGCTGGGGATCAGGTTAGTATTAGCCTGAGTGTTCTGAAACCACAAATAAAACATGTTATTGTCCCTATGACCTTTTTAAAACGGTAATTGTCTCACTCTGCAGGGTTTGATGTTTGGATATGCCACTGATGAGACTGAGGAGTGCATGCCGCTCACAATCGTTCTTGCCCACAAACTGAATGCCAAGATGGCTGAACTGCGCCGCAATGGCACCCTTCCATGGCTCCGACCAGACTCAAAGACACAGGTATTCATCTTTTTATTTTATTTTTTTAATTTCCACTAGCAAAAGGAAACTTGAAGGGATGGTTCTAAAAAGTTGCTTATTTTTATTTCTTCACAGGTTACTGTACAGTACCGCCAGGACCGCGGTGCCATGCTGCCAGTGCGTGTGCACACTATTGTCATCTCTGTCCAGCATGATGAGGATATTTGCTTGGAGGAGATGAGAGATGCTCTGAAGGAGAAGGTCATCAAGGCGGTTGTTCCCTGCATCTACTTGGACGATGATACCATCTACCACCTGCAGCCCAGTGGCCGTTTTGTCATTGGAGGTCCACAGGTAAATACCTCTGGCTGGCATGGTTTTTGTTTATCAGCTGCTAGTCGGCCTTGAGTTGACCATGATTCCATTGCAGGGAGATGCTGGCCTCACCGGACGTAAGATCATTGTAGACACTTACGGAGGCTGGGGAGCCCACGGTGGTGGGGCCTTCTCTGGGAAGGATTACACAAAGGTGGATCGCTCTGCTGCTTATGCGGCACGCTGGGTGGCCAAGTCTCTGGTGAAAGCGGAGCTTTGCAGGAGGGTGCTGGTCCAGGTGAGTGGTAGTGGTAGAAGCTGCCTTTTCCACCCAAAGTGTTCAGAAACTTTTTTTTTTACTTTTTTTTTTTTGCAACCGCTGGGGGCCATCAGATTTCTGTGTAGTTGTGGTTCCACTCTAAAAGCTGGTGTGGATTAGGTCCTTTAATCTGCTGAGGACTATTTAAATCCCCTAGCCCTGTTTTCAAAAGGCTCATAGTTGGTGGGGAAAGTTTGTGGTGGAAATGCAGCTAAAATCCCCCAGTTTTTATTTCAGGGAGCGAGGCTGCAGCAGGCTCCTGTCTGAAGTCTTCTGTTTTCCTGCTTGATATAACACATCTGTGTGCTGCATTAGGTGTCGTATGCCATTGGAGTTGCCCATCCCCTCTCGATTTCTATCTTCCACTATGGGACATCCCACAAGAGTGAGAGGGAGCTACTTGACATCGTGAAGAAGAACTTTGATCTCCGACCTGGAGTCATCGTCAGGTAATGTATAACCTTAGAAGCCACCTGCTACTCGCTGATACCACAGCTCCTGTTTCCTGCAGGATTGCTGTGCCTAGTTTCTTTATTCTGTTGCTAATTCCAGGAATTGGTTTATTTTTATGGTGAAAGTGATAGACAGTTCCTCTTGTCACAGGAATCTCCTTGTACAGTATCAAAATTATTGGGTATGAAAAAAAAAAAAATGCAGTAAGTTGCATTAGGTTAAATATTTATTTATTTTTAATAAATGGGAGGGGTTTGGTTTCTGTCAGCTGCAGTGTCCTGTGGTTGGCAGGGTAAGTGTCAAGTCTTCATGATCCTCTTTACCTGCCAGCCTTCTAATTTATTTTTGTAGCTGTCGACACTCCCCACCGGCTAATTCGAGCATTATGCCTGTGTGAGTATGTGTGCATCTGAGGTCACTGGAGGTGACTGCTGCTAAAGAGTTTGATTATGTATTCCAGGGATCTGGATCTGAAGAAACCCTTGTATCAGAGGACCGCAGCCTACGGCCACTTTGGCCGAGACTCCTTCCCTTGGGAGGTCCCCAAAAAACTCAAATACTAAACCTGTTAAGCTTTTACCCCCAGGCTTGTTGGTGTATACTACAGAGAAGCCTCCAAGGTTCCGGGGGGTGAAATGCCCTTATCTCTCATATTGGTACCATTTAACACATTAACCCCTTTCCTCACTTCACCTCCCTTTTTGTCTTGTTACTGTTTTTCTGCTGGTTGCAGTATCATGCTGGGTCCCAGGAGGCATGCCTCAGAAACTTGATGTTTTAAAGAACTAGATGGGTTCCATGAACTCATGCACCGTAGTACTTACTCTTCTCCCACATCTTGAGGTTCCCTTGCTTCATGTTGTGATGCGCTGAGTAGTGGCGTTCAGTCCTCGTTGTTTGGCATTCCACACTCGTCACTATCGTCAGTCTTCTATTCACTGTCATGGCGGTAGCATAATGGGCTGTATGTAATATTCCTCTTAATTTACTGGTGCTACTAATGAGTCTGCATGATATCTAAAAGAGAGAAATAATTTCAAAGTCCTCTCAAATGCATAATTTTGAGTTTTGTGATCTGGCTCTGTCCCCCACAAAAAGCTTAGCTTCTCTCCAAACATTCCTCCTGTTGTCAGCCTGGTACAGTTGTTCCTTGACCCCCACAGTGTTCATTATCCTTTTTGTTAGCTTGTTTTCCCCTCATCCTTGTGGAGGATGCTAGAATGGCACAATTAAAATTCAAGGGTTGTTGCTGTTTTCACTATTTAAAAATAAATGAATAAAAATGCTATGCATTGCAGGCTTAGGGGCAAGCCAAATTCCTAATTATTCAAGCTCTTAAACGAGCATTAAGCCTCAGACACCCCTACAGACCTTTGCTGTTTTCTGACGTAATACAGAAAAGTCAGAAGCTGCTGTCACTGCTCTGGTCTGCAGAGGTTTTGGTTATACTTGAAGGTTATGGGAAAAATTGAATGGCTTATGCATTGAAATTCAATTTTAAACTGGTAATTTAAGAAAAACCCAACTAGTTTCACTTGATTTTGTTTTATTTTTATATGGTTTGAAGTGACCTAAAGACTCCATTTCCCTTGAGTTTATTGATGGCAGGTGTAGCTACAGAGAAACCGGTTTCATCTTTATCCTTAGAGGGGTGTGTTTTTTGCCACAATTTTATTGGCTAGGAATTCAACCTCAACACTATTTATTTGTTCTCTGAAACTCGGCGTGGATACAGAGAAGCCGAAATTTCAGAAGGCAGCTTTAAACAAACTTGAGTATTAGGTCTTGACTTTCTTGTGACTTGGTCATTTTGGTGTTTGGCTTGAGGCTCCAGAGTGTTGTACAGAAAAGCTTTGGACTGCCTCGGCAAGAAAGTGTCACTGGCTAATTGTGAATGACTATTTTACAATTAATTTTTAAAATATCTGGTGCCGTTAAGTTTTTGGCTCTTGCCTATCCCCCATTACTGTGATGGCAACATTTGGTTGGTGTAGTACAGAGAAACCAGCCTTGTTTACATGTCCATCTCGTCTGTGTGGGATAGAAATTTTGGTTTTGGTCCCTTTTTTACTACTCGGAGGTCATCCTGTTGGCTATAGTAAGTGTAAGAGTGCCTTTTCTATTTCCTCTGCTCCCCATTTGCTTTTCTCCCTTTCCACCTACATGCGTTCAACTTCCAAAGGAACACGTAGCTCATTCTGTATTAATCTTCATGTCTGGACTGGGTAGTTTCCTTATTCTCTGTAATAAACAACTACACCTCTCAAATGTGTTTGTCTCATTTTTCTCAAGTGTTTATTGGACAGACAAGGTTTAAGTTTGTCAGACTGGAAGTGGAGAGACTGTAAAACAACTCAACTCTGACATTTTAAGAATTGTGACGCAGGTTGATTCAAGCTTTGGGTCCAAAGGTGGTGTTGGTGTCTTGAAAATTCAGATTGCATAACGAGGTAGCTGTAAAAACCTCCCAAGACCATCGGCTTGTAAATCTACAAAATTAGACTAGTTTAAAAATAAACTGCAATCAAAAAGGATACATGTAGGTCTCCAGTACACATTACCTCTTAGTCACTTTAGCCATTTGGTGTTTATCATCAGGGTTACCGATGAGGTTGGCATGGCATCATGTTACATAATACTACTGGACCAGTTTCAGCCCTGAGCAGTGTTCACTACGGTCCTTTAATTTGTTACTAGCAACTGTCAAAACAAGAAAAACTGAGTTGGGTCATTTTCATGTGATTTGGCGCAGAACCAACACCCTGCCTGAGCTTTTGAAGCTCAAGCTATAGCTGATAATTTGGTTTTATAGTAGATAATGGAAGCTGAGGTTGCCCCAAAGAATAAGACCTGTTTGCCTTGACCTGCCGACCTACACGCACTACCAAGCAACAACAATGTAGCACAGTAGTGGCAGATCAGATAACACTGGGCACACCCAATATGGTTTGAGGGGGGAAAAGACAAACTTAAAGATGGCTCCATCGCTGACTCAAGCAAAATTGACATCCTGTTCACATTCATGTTAATGGCTCCTTAAAATGTTTCTGACAGAAAATCTAAGACCACACACACTGAATAGCATAAAAGAGAAGCCACTTTTACGGTTTCAAAACAGCCTGAAAACTTTTTATGCATGCCTACATCTTAGTAAAGATGGGAAAATACATCATGATCTTGTTACAGCAAGAAAGATGAATGGGGTTAAATAGCTGAGGTCAAACATCCAAAGCAATAAACAATGAAGAAGAGTGCAGGCAGGGTTGTGTGGGCGTTTGCGGTAATGTGTGGCTGAAAGATGGCAGTGAAAGTGAAGGGAGATCTGCTATGTGTGGTTTGGCAATGGTGGAACTAACAAAAAGGCAAAGTTGATGTCAAAATTTTCATGACAAGGAAGGACAATTGGAAATGAATATATCAGATGGACAGCTCAGGTTGAGTGGTTTGGAGATAAAATTGGAAAGGAAAGGTTAAGATGGCCAGAAGAAAAACAAAACCCTGCATAGCTGCCTTAGCCTTTAACAAAAACTACAATCCCTGTTTTGCCCAAGATGACTTCCTGTGCAAGTCCTCAGTAAGTTACATAAGACATACGTAATGTAGTCTAACCAAGGGAATGATTTCTTCTGCCATGCAACACCTGTATAGAAAAAAGGGAGCTGTCTTCGCTTGTAGAAATTCCAAAACTATCTGATTACAAAACCGTGCTTTGGTTTCATTGCTTGTTGCTGGACTATTTCCAGCATGTTATTTAACGTTAGTGGTCCTGAAAACAAAGAAATTACTCTTGCGACATTGCAATTTTTTGGTTTTCAAATCGTTTCCTCTTCCACATGGAAAGTTTAATAGCTAAATTGTACACATTGAAAAAAATGCGCATGTAATGTAATTGACCTCTTACCTACTAAGTCAACATCCAAGAAGATCAGGAGATCCCACAGTTAAAGGTTGAGTTTATTGATGAATAGTCAGTGATTGTGAAATTTGCAACACAGTCAAGTTTATGTAGTGATTATACTTTAAAATCTTTATTAATTTACTTTTCTGATCTTTTAAAATGCCTATTCGGTTAATGATTTAACTTGGGGAATTCTAACATTGAGACCATTTGTGTTTTTTAAAAACAGGCTCAGGTCAGAGTAACTAGATTCTTGAGCACACTTTATTTAGGTTAAGAGTGATATTCACATGTCACAGTGAACCTTGAATTGATAGCGGAACAGCTTGCTCTGTGACACGTCGACCATTTCACAGCCCTTCAGTCAGTATATTTAGTACTTTGACACTTGTTGTGTTTTATGAGCTGCAGCTTTTTCTCACAGACAACTTGTTTTGTTCATCTTCACCACTTCAGATTAGTGGTGGACTGTAAAATCCATTCATGACATACAGCACATGACACAACAAATGACATTAAGCACACAACACAACAAATTTTGTAATCTCTAAATACATTATACATAATTATTTAGAGGTTATTAGGATGAGGAGTATAAGTGTAATATTTTATAATATTACACTTATACTTCCTCATCGTGGTAACATGATAAAATCAGTTTAGCCCATTATTTATTTAACCCTCTTATTTTTTAAAGTTACTAAAACCTTTGGAAGCTCTCTTTAACATTATAATACAACTGAGAAAACAAATCCAACATAAGCACTGACCAGCCTCAGCATTAAAACTAGTGTTTGTTTAAGTGAAGAACTTTGACCAAGGGAAACCTTGCAATTCATATTTATGCTGCTTTTAAATAATCAAAGTCCCCAAAACAAAGCATATCCCTCCCAGAGATATGACCTACCCCACGACCTGCTAGCCAGTGATCTCTGCAAATGCACATAGTCTGCTAAAGAATGGCTTGAAGAGCATTAGAAAGGACCAAAGGCATTGACAGAGCTTCCAAACCTCCATATTGTGTTTTTGAGGATCTGCAGGATCAACACAAGATTCATAAATACCAGGCTTTGCTGCCAACAAACCAGCACCACACACCACAGAACACCGTGGGTGGTCCCATGTCCATGCTCTGATGGGTTAGAACTATTTTGGAGTCAGAATACTGAATTCATAAATAAACGTGTTTATAAAGTTTAGGGTGCTTATATAGAGACCGCAAAGAGTACTGATTAAACAGATAATCAGTATTAACATTATTAGATAATTAATACTAACATGTCCATACAAAAGGCTAAAAAAGGCCACCATTTTTTAAACATTAGTCTTTTAAGTAAATATGTAGCTCAAAAACCTTTGAGAAATCTGTAATCAGTAATAGAGAATGATATGTTATAGTACAGGTTGCCTTCATTGGTCAACCTTGAACTGATAGCAGAACAGCTTATTCTGTGACACTGCATTTCAGAGCCCCCAGAACCAAAGTACAGCTTGGACTCAACTGTCCAACACTTCTCAGACTTAATAAAAAATACATTATTATTTATTTATTTATTTGTGCACTGTTTCTTTGCAAACGCTTTGGGCGAATTTCAAACTTCAAAACTGTTAAAGCATTGTGGTGTCTTAATAGGCTGACTAATTTGCGCAATACCTTCGAAAAAACTGATCATAATGTGTCTGAAATCTACAAACAAATCCATGGTTGTGTAAGTAATGAGCAATGACCCTGAAGCAAATTCGAAACACTGCAGTTAGAGCTTCAAAGGGGAACATGTCCCACCCTTTCTTAACCCGAAGATAATATTTCCAGTTAAATCTTAGAGCTCATCAGTCATTTGGATTAGTCAGTTGAGTGCCTGTTTCAGCTACATTTGAAGTTACATTTAACCAGAGCAAAGCAAAGCGAATTCACTAGGTCATAGTAATGCACAATAAAAATTACATAAGATCCTAATTTAGTAGTTTGAATTGTTTACACAGATATATATTTTTTATTATCAAACAACCTTCAAACTTTATGATGTGATATTTTAGTCATTTGTACTGTTGGCACGTTGTTAGCATGCAAAACAAAGAAACATGCTAATGACAGTTTTGTAATGACGGCAATAAAAAAGCCAAACATGGCCAAACAAGATTCTGTTGCTCAGTCCTAATCACGCAGATGTCGGACATGTTTGGGCAGTTCACACCGCTCACTGCCAAAAGGAAATGGCAAACAACTGTTAAGAAAAATATTTGCCTCCGGAGACAGGTGTGCGCAAAGAGTTTAGACTAAGCCGCTTAAAATGTTTAAAGTTTAAAGGGAGAAAGGGTAAATGTAACCAAATAAACATTAAAAAAATGTTCGTTTATTTCATTAAAGGTTAAGTTTCATTTTTATTTTGAAAACTTAAAATCAAAAATCACCTGCAGTTTAACCTGTTGATGACCTGCTGAGGGAATGGTAAATTCCTGTAGTCCATCTGCTGTAAGAGATGCTCTTCTGCGTACCTTTGTTGTAACTAGTGGTTTTTTGATTTAATGTTGTCTTCCTATCAGCTTGAAGCAGCTGTTCTCCTCTGACCTCTGCTATAAACAAGGGATTTGTTGCTCACTGGATATTTTTTCTTTTACAGATAATTAAATTTTATTTATACAGCACCAAACCACAGCAACAGTCGCCTTAAGGCACTTTATACTGTAAGGTAGATCCTACAAAGATCAGTCTCTGTAAACTTTAGAAATGGTGCTGTGGGAAAATAAGTCATTTGCGTTAATGAGGAGTTAAACAGGTGTACCTAATGAAGTTGGGTGTGAGCGTATTTATTTTGTAGCATTTAAAACTAAATGCAGGTATTCTAATGATTCTCTACTGTAAAGGTCAAACTTAAACTGAGAATTATTATATGCTGAGCAAGAGAAGCCTTACTGGGAATAACTTTTAGGAACCTCTCCCTTTTCCTTTTATGGAGGACTGGATGTACTTGTAGACTCTGAAATTTAGCCTCACACATACAGTTACAGTCAAATTCTGCTACTCGAGTAACATCACCAGACTCCTTGGACCTAAATTGTGGTTACTGGTCATACTGCAGCAGCTGTGCATTTCCACTACTGCGCTTGACAGCCAAGCATCTATATTTAACTGAATGCTAGTAGAGGGGAGCTCATACTTGCACAGCCCTTGAATGGGCAAGAAGACTCACCACGGTAACAGTACCATGGTACCGACAGGCTGTTGCAACTGAAATGCACTGAGCTCTAATTAAAGGAAAAAGGCTTGGAAGGTTGTTTTTTAAGAACATTGCACCACACACACACTAAGCAGATCTTTGTTTCTTATGCAGCAACGTGCTGATAAAGCTTTAGCCTTTTATTGGGGGTGGACCTAAGCAGGCTGCGAGCGGAATACAGTCATAGTGAGAAGGGCAGAGCCAGGTCAGCTGTTTAAGTTGTGGTCACTGGCATTCAGTTAGGATTAGATTACAGCTGATGCAATATCTGTATGTATTTGCAGTTGCTCGACTGTACTTTTGCAGAAAACTGGACTCAAACTATTCCTTCCTCCTCGCTTTACTGCACAAGATGTTCTCCTTAATTTAGCTTTAAACTGTTAAAGGGAGAAATAAAATGTGAACTTGCAAACCACAAGGGAACTCAGGAGTGATTTTTCAGTTACACATTCAAAGACGAGGCTTTTGTAACACATTTGTTTTTAAAACAAAAATGCATCGCCAGCTAGTAGTCAAGAGTTTTTTTGGTCACAGTATGTATTACACGATTTGGCTGTTTAGAAAAGAAGCTTATCTTCACAGTATCTTATAGCGACAAAGTGCAGTTACAAAAGTGCAGCAGATAACACGGTAACTGTGAATCAAACAGTTATTGTCGGTTCCAAAGTTATGAAATTGTGTTTTTGGTGGTGGTTGGAAGTTCTTTCAAAGTGTTATTAGGGTGATATTAATCTCAGGTTGTCATTGTGCCTAACCCAGCCTAAATTCTCTGATCTGTTATGTAACATCCATCTCAGAGACGGCTCCATTTGGTTGAGAAAAGTTCCCAAGCCAAATGCAAAACTACAAATGCTGACCTCATTACAAATTTCAAGATGTGTTTTATTATCATAGACAATGTTATAAAGTTGGATTTCTATTTAGTTACAAGAACATCAAAAGCAATAAAAAAAAAAACGAAGGAGAAATTCAGACACACGGTCATGTGATGTGGCTCCAGGGTCTCACTGTAATGATTTAGCCGGCAAAGTAAACAGAACTGCGCAAACATAAAGGGGTCAGATATTGGATGCTGGGTTTGACAATAGTGCTCTTGTTTACAATATTTCAGTAATAGTTCAAGTGTTTGGTACCTCAGTAAATAAATCAAGACAAACAATGTGATGTAGACCCTGATAGCAGGGAAGCTGAATGGCTGGCTGATTTTGGCATTGGGTCAATATGTTTGTTAGTGGAGTGTATGAACATCTACTGTATGTAAAAATAAAAACAATGCAAACTTGCAGATTTCTGCAAATAGAAACAGTGTGTTTATGTTTTCTGGCTTTTTCTTGATTTGTCTTTTCCTGCAGTAGACGGGAAGAGTCGAACCAGTGCACTTTATCACAATGGCTCACAACCAGTTGGTGCTTTGCTAAATTGCATAATTTCACCCATTAAAAGCTATTCACAGGCAGGGGTAGAGGTAATGTACGGAAGAAAAGGTTATGAGTTACATAATTTTTAATGATAAGCTAGACTAAGGGTTGGGTGTTAAATTGTGAGCGGTGATTGGGCCATTTCAGCCAACTGGAAATCTGTGTAAGTTTAGATACTCTGCTGCTCAGCAGATTATCTACCCTGGGAATGTGTCTCCTTCCTTCAGTCACATGCTGCTTAAGGAATGAAAGCAAGCTGGACGAGGGCGTTGATGGTCTGAAGGGGAGTGTTTCTGTTCAGCCAATCAATTTGCAGAGCCCACTCCTCCTTGACAAGGCTTTGTGTAATATTTGGCCCGCCTTGTGATCAGAGGATGAAGTTTGCATATCTTCATACGTCAATAAAAACAATGTATTAATCTCCTACTATGGTGTGGCTCACCAGTTTGTCTGTCCAAAAGTCAAGTCAACTTTGTATTTTTCCACAGCCAGGGCAGTGGAGCTTCCCATTTTCACTTTCATGTTTGACAGGAGACAGACATTTTAACACGTGCATGCCGCCGACCTTTTAGGGGACGGACCTTTATTCATTTTTTCTTGAGTAACTGACAGACATCCGTTTTAAGACGATTCCTGTTATAGCTGTAAGTTGGGGTTTTACAGCTCATAGGAATTTGACTAGAGGCATTTTCACAATACATCACTAGCGAGTTCCAGCTTGCTTGGTTAAGCTAAAGTAGAAAAACAAATAATAAACTGCTGGCTCCAGGTAAAAAGGTGGGAAAAGAAATGACATAACAGTATAAAAAGTTATATATATAAAAAAAAAAATCACAACTGCTTAAATAATATGAGAACAGGTGCAACTTAACACAAACCAAGCGCTCCTTCTGGTCACAAGATGAACATCTGCTTTGTCACAGAAAAGTTAAAATATTAAAGAGCTCTCCATAGTAAAATATAAAACTGCCACTTGAAATCTGAACTCTACAAATTAAATTCTTTTCCTGTGTATGGAGGCCATTAATTGTTGGACAAGCAGCCCCCAATAAGATATGAGATTTCTGACAAAGCAGAGGACAGAGAAGCTCTGACTGAAGTGCACAAAGATCCTGAAATGGATACAAACCTAAGGTGCTACTCTATGTACGTCAACTTGCCACCTAAGACTTCATAGCCCCTCAGTTTAGTCAAAAAGTGAAATTTTAGAACAATTCAAAGTGTCCCTTTTTATGGAAACTAAACTGTTTAGTAGGTCTCTGTACAAAAATGCATTCTTTTTATAGAAGTACAGAGTCAAGCCAGATTTAAACAGGTGTGAAACTACAGCACAGAGGTCTGCGAGGTTTTATGACTGATGCTGCCACCTGCTGAAAATGTGATGTGAAACATTTGTCAAATCAAACGGATGCAGTATTTTTTGACGTTCCAATATTATTCTCATGTTTAAAACAAAATCTGTGTTATATAAGAATATAGGAACAAAAAGTGGTGCTCGGCACCATAAAACTGGACAGCAATACATGGCTTTTATACATTTTATATGTAAAAAGTGTCATCCTCAAAAAGATATTACAGTATCAAAAATAAGTCTCAACAATCCAAACTAAATCAGAGCACTGAAACCTACAGAACAGTTACCAACACAACAAGGTCATCTACTAAACTGACTCCAAAATGAATTTTCCCCATTTCTTAAACAGTATTGCTGACAGACCGATAATCAGCTGAAAACGCACACAAAAAGTTCAAATCTTAATATAAAAAACTGAATCTTTGTAAACACAACAATCACAGGACATGGAGGACAACGTTTTAGGGTTCTGTGCTGAAGAGTACCTGCTCCTTCTGAATGTAACTATTAAAATGTAACATAAATTAAAAAATGTCCAATGAACATGAATGAATGTGTCCCCCAATATGTGAATCAGGGACTAATGCAACTGTCCAAGGTCAAGAATTGCAATTAAACCTGAAAGCAACTTCCAGCCATAATCTGTGCGCTTCCTTCTTACAAAAAATGGCCTGAATATAAGTGACCATGTTAGAGCTCTGCTGACAGTCACTCTAAATGATCCTTCTTATACCCTCAACGCACAACAGTGCTCTGGAGGAGTGCAGAACTGCAAACAAAGCATTACTCCTCTCTGCGTGGAGTTCCTTTGTGGTCGTAATCTGATGATTGCTCAGCGTTTGTCTCGCCTTTTGTCAATTTCCTTTCGAATTCGAACCTTCAGAGCTGCCCTCATGGCTGCATCCAGGATGTTCTTCTCTGCAACACGTTCTACCACCTTCTCAGGCTTGTCTTCCTTCAGAAACAGAAGGTATTTAAAGGAATTACACACAGGAAATGACCAAAGAGCTGAAAACATCATAAAAAGGAATCTGCATTAACCTTGTGCACAAGGATGGATGTAATGGTACCAGAATCGGCTTCATATTCAAGCCAAAAGAGTTCAGTCCCACTGGTGTCAGTCTCTGTGCTTGACCCACTCTCGTTTTCTTCAGCATCAGCACCGGCCCCTGGCTCTGAACCATCTGAACAATGAACACCCCCCCCACACACACACTTTATCTTCCCTCTAATGGATGCACAATCAGCACTAAAGTCAAGAGAAAGCACATCAATCTTACGTCTTCTTCGAGGATGGTACACTTGCATGTCAGGTCGACGGGGTCTTCGAGGGGTTGTGGTGTGTCTCCGCCGCTGAAGCTCTTTGGCTTGCTTCACTTCTTTATCATAGTCATCTCTTGAGAAAGGGAATCAAAATTTTGTTAATGCAGAAAATGTGACATGTACAACACTTGGTTGTTCCATGGCAACTGAATAAATAAATAAACAATAATAATAATAAAAAAAAGAAATCCAAATAAAAATGTAAATTAAGAACATGTTTAATATATTCTTCATTAAAAAAAAAGAAAACCCTCAGAAATATTTGTAACTCTTCACTGTGAAAAATGCAATTTTATTAACAAATGCATGGGTTGAGCAGCAGAGGTGAGTATGTGGGTTGCACCCATGAAAAACTTGCCCAATGTTCTCAATACCAAATATCTTATTCTGCTATTGACTCTTGTTTGGTGTTGTCCATTGAACTGGATGATTTGGGTCTTAAAAATAAATAAATTAAAAAAATAGCAATTTAACAATTTCTTAATTTAAGAAACATGGGGCTAAACAGCATGTGGAAGAACCATACACAGCCTCAACAGCTTGGCACCTTCTATGCTGGTCACCGGCTTGGTCCACGTCAAAGTTGATCATATAACCTTTCAAGAGGGTCAAGACTGCAGGTGGGACATTCCATCCTCTCCATTCCTAAAGACTGGACCTGAGGTGGTCTGCTCTGTGGTGGTGAGCATTGTCATCTTTGAGGATGAGTTCTATATTGGAGATATGGGATTGCCAAGAATTGCAGAATCTCATCTCAGTATCGCTTGCATTGAGATTGGCTCAAATTTTGACAAGCCTCGTTTTTCCACTGAAGGAGATGCTGCCCCACATTATAACACTGCCTCCACCAAATGCTGCTACCCTATTGGTGAAGCAATCAGAACAGTGTCCCAGTGTACATGTTGCCAACAACAGCGCAAATGTGCCTGATGTTGAAGAGCAGTCATGGCAGGCCTTCTGGCATCCCTACGAGACCAGAGATTGGCCTGTACAGCCTGTTTTGGATTTTCTGGGTAAAGAGCAGTCAGTCACATGGTTCTGCAAATCTTGACTGCATATATATAGAAGATTGCCTATTGTTCCAAAGTGCTGACAGGGTGTGAAAGCAGTCTTCTTATAGCGTTGTCTTCTTGGAATGCCCATTTCGGGACCTGTCTAACGTCCCGCTTAATATGAAACTTGGCCTTTAATTTAGATAAGGTACTACACCAGCTTGAAGTTGCCCTATTGGCACGTGCCCGAATGACCACTCTCAGGTCCATGATCACAGGTAGTCTGATTGTTGCCGGATTAGCACCATCTTTATCTGCGATACCAGAAGCTCAAAACAAGAGTAAATAGCAGAAAAAAACTGTTTGGGATTCAGAGAAGAAGTTGTGCCCATGAAGATTTTCATGGGCACAACCCACAAGTGGCACAATTTAAGACAACATAAACAGACTTTCCAGTGAAATATTATTTATTGTCAAACGGCATTTTTTACAACAAAGAAATAATGTACCAAACACAGATTTTCCTTACTTTTTCTGCTAAGTTTACTTGTTTTACTGAAATGCATTTCAGAAATAAAATCTATACCTACCTCTCAGTTAAAACTACAAATCTGTTTTGCACTAAGGCCATGCACTACACACCTCTACATTCCTGATACTAGCATTAAACAAATACTCAAAAACTGCAAACTACAGACAAAAACACTACATTAGTGTAGTGAGGTGTTTAATAGTTTTCCCTAGTATTTTTGTGGTCTCTCATGTTTTCTGTCAAAAACAAGTTAAAAATTAATCCCATGTTAACAGATGCGCGCACTGATTGAACTCAGCCCCCCCCCCCAATATGCAGTTGTTTATCATTTTGCTCAGTGTCTTAAATTAACGAGAACTGGTCTCCAGGCCTCTGCGACCTCCCCATATATTTTAGTTCCGAATGTAAAAGCGTGTCGGTTAATAACAAGATAACATTTTATCAATTACAAAATTACTTTTCGCTACTACTAATAATAATAATAACGATGATGTTGTGAGCTGAATGACCTAGTGTACTACTTACTAGCATAAGCTAATAGCAGCTGAGGAACTCACCTAGCAATCTGGTTCCTCCGGATATGGTGCAGGAAGCCGTGGCTCATATCCAAGCGGCCACCTGGTTTGTATTTCAGCTCATGAACCCCCTCTTCTCTTAAAACATCCATTTCAGCAAACCGCTTCCAAACGCTGTCAGTATTTATTCACTACTGACTGCAACAAGTCCCAATCAGAGCACTGTGAACGGTCAAAAAGCTATATAGCTACGGCTAGCTAACGATAACCTGTTGTCCAATTATAATGCTCCCTGAGTTAATAAATAATGATTATAACTAAATCGCGCACCATAAACAAATACCCATACATGACAAACCTTTTTATATATATTAAAAACAAATAAATGTCTAGTGAGACTTTAGAAATCGACAAGTAATCATATTAGTTTTTGGTCAGTGACTAAGGGTGGGTAAAGCGTTAGTAGGTTTTGAAACTCCGGGTTAGGTTTTAGTTTCCTACTCGACAGCTACGACGCACAATCGCCGCGAGTTTCGAGGCGCACCGTGTTTGACCCATTCATCACTCTCTCCAAATAACATAAACTTTTAGTTTCTCCGCTATTTTGACGCCGTCTAACTGTTGCTATGGTTTCTTTGAAGCGAGAAAGAGAGGTGGATTTAGATGATGATGACGACAATGAAGACGGAGGTAAGTATATTTTCCTCACACGTATGCCTTGCGTTGGTTAGCAGTTAGCGTTGTTGTTAGCCGACGGTGCGTTCGTTTTTAATTACTGGTCTGTCCAGTAACGCACAGACGAAGCAATAAGCGTCCCCACTATGTGCTTAGAACAACGATACCCTTCATCTTAAAGCACCCAGTGTTTGAAAACAAGCATATCTTCACAACCTTAAAGCTAAGCTAGTTAGCATGTTTAGCTCATTTCTCTGAACTGTTGGTACATGGTTTGGGTTGACTTTTGCTCGTATTGGATCACTTCACGTTGCAGTGGCAGCCAAAGTTGGACGAGGACATGCAGTAGAAGACCGAAGAAGCCGTCACTGTCCTTACCTTGACACCATAAACAGGTAGGCCGGAGTAGACTGTACATTGCTATTAAAGCTGCATTCCACCTCTGCAGGTGAATTGAAGTCTGTGTGTCAATCCTGCAGGAGTGTGCTGGACTTCGACTTTGAGAAACTCTGCTCCATCTCCCTCTCCCACATCAATGTCTACGCCTGTCTTATATGTGGGAAATACTTTCAGGGTAGGCAAATTGACATTTTAACTGGAGATCAGACACCTTGTTGTACTTGTACTGATTTGTGTGGGGTTTTTTTGTTTTGTTTTGTTTTTTGTAGGAAGAGGTTTGAAGTCTCACGCATACACTCACAGTGTACAGTTTACCCATCATGTGTTCCTCAATCTGCACACACTCAAGTTTTACTGTCTGCCAGATAACTATGAGATCATTGATTCATCACTAGAAGATATCACAGTAAGTAAAGTAATGCCTTTCATACTAAAACTAAAATTCATGTAATCTCACTGGTCACTTTATGAGGTACACCTTATTACTACAGGTTTGGACCCCTTTTACCTTCAGAGCTTGCTTATTAATTCTTCATAGCACAGATTCAACAAGGTGTTTGAAAATTCCTCAGATAATTTGGTCCATTTTTACATGATAGTGTCACACAGTTGCTGCAGATTTGTCAGCTGCACATCCATGATGTGCCTTTCCTGTTTCATCACATCCTGTTGCATTGAGATCTGGTGACTGGAAGCAGTTTGAGCATTTAAACTCATTGGACCATATACACTAATCTCTGTGAGTGACCAGGATGGACAGCATTAGCTACATCAGAGGGACAACTCAGGTTGAGCAGTTTAGAGGCAAAGTTAGACAAGTCTGAGCGTGGTTTGGATATGTGCAGAGGAGGGATAAGGAATATACTGGGATGTGATAAGAAGATGTGAAATTGAGGCAGATGATCTGTTGTGATGCCACCTAATAGGAGCAGCAGAAAGAAGATAAAGAAGCTATAATGTAAATTTATAGCTATGCTAAAGGTTAAATCACATTCAAATCATTTTGTATTTAAATATGTGACTTTTTTTTAAGCTGAATTGAGTGAATAAATATCTTCTAGTCTGTATTGTGACTGGATTGACTGAAGAAGCACCAGTGTTTTCAATCTGATACGAGACTAACCATGTTCTGTTTCATTTTGTCATTATTTCTGAGCTCTGGCTTTGTATCAGTTACTACAAACAGCTGATTTGCTTACATTTCTTCTCTCCACAGTACGTGCTGAAGCCAACTTTCACCAAGCAGCACATTGCAGGGCTGGACAAGCAGGGCAAACTGTACAGAGCCTATGACGGTACCACTTACTTACCGGGCATTGTAGGGCTCAACAACATCAAAGCTAATGACTATGCCAATGTGGTGTTACAGGTATGGATATCTGCCACTGTAGTTCTTATTAATTGTTGTAAATTTTCTGAATAATATCCTCCCTTCTCATTTGTGTCTCTCCTTTCAAGGCTTTTTCTAATGTTCCACCTTTACGAAATTACTTCCTGGAGGAGGAAAACTACAGAGGAATCCGTAGGCCACCGGGAGACATCATGTTTCTCTTGGTGCAGAGGTTTGGTGAGCTGATGCGCAAACTTTGGAATCCAAGAAACTTTAAGGCCCATGTGTCGCCCCACGAGATGTTGCAGGCTGTAGTGTTGTGCAGCAAGAAGAACTTCCAGATTACAAAGCAAGGTATTGCTTTACATTCACTAAATTGTACTTTCTGGTCTCATGTAGGCTCTCAACACAGGTTCTGGTGCTAATTGATTGTTTTGTGTTCTTCAGGTGATGCTGTGGACTTCATGACGTGGTTCTTAAATGCCCTGCATGGTGCTCTCGGAGGCACAAAGAAGAAGCCATGTAAGTGGGAGAAAAATCAAAGTGGATTTGACTCTTAAGTTATTTAGTTCTAATGCAGAAGTGCATCTACAGCCTCTGTTGTGATATTAAAAGCATCTTAATGACTTTAAGAGTTATTACATTTCTATTTTTTCATTCTCAAACCTCGTGTTTCATATAGAATGTGCAATCTCTGCACAAAATCATACTGCCATTGTGCAGTGTGATGGACAGGCCCTCCGTGGACTATGATGTTTGAAGACGATATTGTGATCTGTAGTGAGAGTGCTGAGCAGGTGGAAGAGATCACTTCCACGTTCTAACTCATTTCGAGGCCACTAAACCTCCTTTTCTTTCTCCCCTCATAGCAATCATTACAAAAGCATTTCAAGGCTACATGCGGATCTTCTCCAAGAAACTCCCACACCCAGACTTGGTGAGTTTCTTGCTTGTGTTATAAGATAATTATTTAACATCTGGACCTTGAATACATTTATTGATAGAAAAGCTCAACTTTATTTGTTACTTATTCAAGTTCTTTTTCATTTCTGCATGCCTTAAGATGCAGTTCTGCTAAGAGTCCAGTAACATTTTACTATGTATTCTGTAAATATATAACATATTTCCTGTGACTTAAGTACCTTATGTTTTGATGACTTTTATTTTTAAAATTTTATAGCTGCCAGAGGAAAAAGAGGCTCTGCTTACAACAGATGAGTATCAGGAGCAGATGTCTGAGTCTTCCTTTCTGTTTCTGACCCTTGACCTCCCAACTGCTCCACTGTACAAGGATGAAAAAGAGCAGCTTATTATCCCTCAGGTCCCTCTCTTCAACATCCTGGCCAAGTTCAATGGCAGCACAGAGAAGGTACTGATTCATTTTAAGCCTATTGGCTTTGATAATCACTCACAAAGTAAAAGTAAAACAGCTTGCAAATGCTGCTATGTCAATATCGCAGTGGAGTGATCTGTACTACTGATGGCTGTGCAGTAATATAAAGCACAAAGTGGTTTCAACACTAGGTGACAGTGTTTTACCAGAAAGTGTTAGTGCAGCTGTCACAAGAAAATGGAAGAGGGAAATAAACTATATCCTTTCTCTTCCTCTCTACTCCACTGTGCTTGCACAGATGTGGAGAACAGCTGCGCACCTCTTCTGTTTGTGCCCCACAATTAGTGTCACAGCGAAGTAAAAGCGCTACATATATCAAGCACAGCATTATGCCCCCTACCCTCCATGCTGCAGCCACTGGGGTTAACAACTTTTATTGCAAAAAACCTGCTGACACAAAAGTTTGCATTGAAACTTAGTTTTTTACACTCTAGAAGCATTATTATTTTTTTCCGTTACCATCCATGACCTGTCGCCTAGTGCAAAGCTTAGACAAGTTTGTCTTGTTTTGCTCCTGGTTGTTATTGTTTTGGTTCTTTGCAACCAAGCATGAATTTCTTGTCTAGCATCGTGAGAAGTTTCACATTTCAGGCTGTTCACTAGAATTCCTTTCCTTCCACGTCTGGCTCTACATCGGCATTTCTCCTCAGGGTAGTCCTCAATGCCTCAACAGGCCATTCAGTCATGTGGTACAAATTGGTATTGCATAAAATCCACTTAATTTAATTCAACACAATCTCTTCCCCCTCCCAAAAAAATATCTGTTGATAACATTAATTTTGAAAGGGTGTAAACTATTTTAATTGAATTTATAGCACTTGACCTCAGTGTTATTTAGATTGGAGTTTGTCCTGTTAATAATTGAACAGTGAGAACAAATCTGTGTATTTTCCCTGCATTTAATTCTAGGAATACAAAACCTACAAAGAGAATTTTCTCAAAAGGTTCCAGTTGACCAAACTGCCTCCGTACCTCATCTTTTGCATCAAAAGATTCACCAAGAACAACTTCTTCGTGGAAAAGAACCCCACAATTGTCAACTTCCCTATAACGTAAGTAACGTAGTCCTGATCAAAGACATTGTACTTACTGCGTGTTGTATCTCTTGTGTGTTCATTGCATCTTCGGTTTAAATGACAGCATGTCGTCCCTTTGTGTGCTTCAACAGGAATGTAGACCTTCGTGAATACTTGACGGAAGAAGCTCAAGCCACCGAGAAGAACACGACTTATGACCTCATTGCAAATGTAGTGCATGATGGGAAACCCACTGAGGGAGCGTACAGAATACATGTTCTGCATCACGTAAGTGTCTAGAACTTTTTAGGACTGCTGATAGAATTAACCAAGCAAGTTGATGCTTTTAGCCAAATCGATTTTGTAAACTGTGGCTTGTCTTAAACGGTATCCGTTTGTGTTTGTGGTTAATCAGGGAACTGGAAAGTGGTACGAGATGCAGGACCTGCAGGTGACTGACATTCTCCCTCAGATGATCACACTGTCAGAGGCTTACATCCAGGCAAGTCGACCACTTAGTTTTTGCATGGGCAGTATAAATGCTGCAGAACTCCTCAGGTTTATGTGCAACATCTACAGTATGAAACAGACCATTGCACCTCTGACAATGATATCGGCGAGATGTGTTAATTGTTTAACTTAACAAGAAGTCCTTTTAATTGACAGTGTGCTT
>VURO01021971.1:0-14898 GCA_015108175.1 Pelvicachromis taeniatus
TATATATATACACACACTCCTTTTCTTGGCTCCGTTTAATCGGTATATTTGAAATATTTGAAATATGGTCAGACAGAGCTCTGGCGGTGAGAACAGAAGTCCTACTCACTCGCTGTCGAAACCTTTTGTTTACGAGGCTCAGCCAATCAGAAGACTGAGGATTAACTGAGCGGCTGCACTAAGGCCCAGTATAAGATAAACAAAGATTACTTTCATTTCCTCTTGTTGCGAGAAGGCACAACCGATCCATTTTGACATCTTTGGCACTTTCCGTTTTTAGACTTCATGCAAGCTCTTTCCATTTCCTGGTGATATTGTCGTGTAGGGAAACCCCCTCAATTCATGTCATTTGAGCTTATCGTACCGATACCATAAAGTAATGTATCACTAACCTTTGAAAACCTCAGTCTATGTTACAATATTATCCCCAATGGACTTATGACTGTGACTTAGCTTAGGACTATTTTAAGTTGTTTTTTTTATTGTTTGACAACCTGTCTTGCATGTCCAGCATGGCACCCTAGTGTCAACCACCAGTGTTGATACTGAAAAAGCCAACCTGGACCGTAGAAAGCTGTTTGTTGGTGAATAAAGTGACAGAAAGTTTCTATGAATTGTTTTTATCCCCTCTACTTTTGTTTGGAAATATGGATTATCCGTTAATTAAAATAAAATTGTTTTGTTCACACTAACTTTTTAATTGTCTCTTACTGTTGTCTTAAAGCAAATGTTAACATACAAGCCATTCTACATTCAAGTTTTTTTTGTCCCCGGATCTCTTTAAGTTTGAGGAACAGTAGCACCTACTAATGCAACTTAACAGGAAATCTTACAAAGACGTGTGATTCATATTTCACACTTTTGCATTTTAGCCTCCAGTTTAAATATTTAACTTTTTTGAATTCCTTGGGATCTTGGTGACCCGTCAGATCTCATTTCTATGCCCAAAATTAAGTCAGAGGCATAAATTCAATCTGTTGTAAATTCAAAACAATTTGTTGTAGAGAATTTAATGTTCTAGTTGTCAAATGAAAAGAAATCCTAATGTGAGCTTTAGATTATATCTTACTTGATCTTTGCACTGTGGCTCTTAGGTAGAGAAAATAAATCTTAGCTGGGATATTTCTTGCAGAAAAGCTTACATCTTGATTGTTTTGTTTTTTTAAATAAATGTATAAGATCAGGGTGATATAAGTGACTTGGTTGAGCAGATGACCCATGTGCTCTCTAATGCCCCTGCCAAATAGAGACTGATACCTTCATCTTTCCATATCCTATCAAAGCAGCAGGAGATTACCACACCGAGGAAAAAAAACAAAATAATTAATTGCTGACATTGTCTATGAATAGACAATTGCACATGGAAAACCCCTTTATAATCAAATAAATCAAATCATATCTCTGCCTCATATAACTGAGATGACAGAAACTGTCTTTATATCAAAGATGGGAAAAATGATCCGTTTTATGCATCGGATGTATCTGAACTGATCATTTTAAATTTTGATTTTATCTCACTGATTATCAGGAGCTAAAAGCAACAAAAACATGAGTACCGAAGCTTGACACAGTTACCTGCTTATTAATGCTTAGAACAAAATAATAAAATCCTAGAATTTCACCAAAGTAGAAGAACAAGGTTCTTAGATGGAGTGCTGTGCAGGTACGTGCACAGCAAGTCGGTATTTGTCAACAGGCAAGAAGTCTGTGGTACTGATTAGCACAGGTAAAGCCATCAGATAGCTAACCACCTGTGTCTGCATTCACTTGTCGGTCAAATCAGTAGATAATCAGCAAACATTTCTAAAACATAACATATTTTAAATACATAAATATATAATTCACCAGTTGTTATGAAAAGCCAAAAATGTACTTTAGAGACCAAAACACTGGAAAGCAAATTGATTTCTGATGTAACAGAATGAGCATTTCAACCTGGGAGTCCATGAAAATCATCTCTTTTTAAGCCATCTGCTGGAAGACGTTTGAGTCACCTTCAGGTTTTTGAATTTCCAGGTGGCTTCATTTTTTTATAAGCAGATGAACTGGTGCTTTAAAAGCTTGGGGTCTGTTCTTTATTGTATTTGTAATGCTTGGCCTATGTCTTGTACACTCCAGACACAAATGGTAATCTTCTGATTCTAATGCATCCATACACGGACTTTGGATCACATCATAGCAAAATATCAGATGCTAAAGTTTGGACAACACACACAAATAAAACATTATCTGTCACCTCAAAGAATTTAGGGTAAATCCATTAACTGCTCAATTATACATAAAATATTTTTGATTCAAGGAGGGAAAGAGACACCAATCAATACTGTGGATCGATCAGCGATTTGAAAATAGGGGATTGTGTGTGCAGGCGTTAGGAAGCAGCTCAAACGTTGATCGAGGCCTGGTTGATGCGTGACAGAAAGCAAACACAAACTGTGACCCAGAGCACACATGGTCTTTGACCTTTGGGTTCAAGGTGTGTGACCAGGTGTATGCACGTGTGTGAATGCACATGTGCTCAGGTTTGAGCACATGTAGCTGCTGCTCAGCTCTCAGTGTTCACGTCAGACAAAGAAGAGAGAAAAGAAGAACGGAGCAACAGCGGCGTGTAACTTAAAGTTCTCAAACATGTCAAGTGCTTTTCTTTCCACCACAAAAACAAAAGGGCTCACGCAACACACACTCCCCCACATGGTAACCTTGTGCTCTTTACACCCAACCTCCCCTCCTCCACCTCCCTCTTCAATCCTTCAATCTCCGCCCTCTACCCTAACCACCCACCGCCATCTCACCTCCAGCCCCAACCCGTGTGTGTGTGTGTGTTTGTGTGTATGGAGAGTAGCCGATTGACTTATGCCTTCATTTCAGAGCTGTCACTCCTGGCCAAACACCATGACCCTTCAACCTCCATTTTGGAGCTGCACATTTTTTTCGTTCCCTCACCATATGAATATAAAAAACACATGTGGCCAAAAGGTGTGTGTGTGTGTGTGTGTATGTGTGAATGTTTATGTGCACAGGTAAATCAAACTGACAGAGCTCCTTTGAATGGCAGGAGCTGAATTACTTTTGCACTTCAATTTTGCACACCTGCCATTTATGGCGAACACTAGGCTCAGCATAAACCATAAAAGCAAAATACGTTGCTTCAAGATACAAATCAGAGCCAGTAAATATCACAATGTACAGAGCCAGCTGCAGCAACTACAGTTCTTTTTTTTTTTTCTCTCTCTCTTTAGGTAAATTACTTGGGATAGTCACATTTCTGAATACCACAGTTGGTCTACTTTTGGCTAATATGTAAGGATTTAGGCTTTTCCTTTGAACAGAACAGCTAAAAATATTCTATAAGCAGTTTATAAGTGCACCCATTACACTCATTGTGTCTCAATTCAAATATCTATCAGTACATTCATGTAGTGCACAAAACATAGTAGTGACTAATGTGTGAATCTTTGGAAAGACAGTTTTAAATCTACCAGATACGACAGTTGCACAGTTAGATTGCAGCTGCTGAACATTTGTAACTTGCCTCTGTAGTACTAAACTTCAGCTAACACCATCAGTGGTGCTGATGATATACCCTGCTTCTACTAGGTAAAAACGGGTTAGTGTTTCCTTCTTTTGCACTGCACAGCCCAGTTGGAACCCAGTGAGGGTAACAAGGTTATGCTATAAGTGCACATGCAGGTACTTATAGTGCACTTCATGTACAGTAGCCTTAGTTGGCAGCATGAAAAATAAACTACATTAAACATTGATGAAGCTTCGGGGTGTAGAATTAAAGCAGCTTCAAATGACTGTTGTGAAAGGTTTTGCACAGGACTGTTGTGCAGCCCTTTAAAAAAACAGGGTAAGTAGCAGCCAGGCACTGACAATCAAAGCATTTGATTAACCGATCATCAGCAAGTTGTAAAAATAGAATTTTGTCAGTGTACTTATTCCAGGAGAACACCTCTCCTCCTGAACATGGCAGCATGGCGTAGATTTGCAAATTAATCTCAAGACTTCTGGAGCAATGTCCTTTGGACAGATGAGACCAAAGCAGTGATGTTTGGCCGTAATGCACAGTGCCATTGTTGGCCATAATCAATCACGACATATCAGCACCTGTGGTGCAAACACCTCACACCAGCTGTCAAGCATAGAGGTGGAATGGTCATGACTTTGGCTTGTTTTGCAGCCACCTTACAGTCAACCACGAACTCATCTGTATACTAAAGTATTCTAGAGCAGGGGTCTCCAACTCCAGGCCTCGAGGGCCGGTGTCCTGCAGGTTTTCGATAACACCCTGGGTCAGCACACCTGAATCAAATGATGAGTTCATTAGCAGGCCTCTGAAGAACTTCAAGACATGTTGAGGAGGTGGATCAAGGACACATCTAAAACCTGCAGGACACTGGAGTTGGAGACCCCAGGAGGGCCTGGGGTCTCCAACTCCTTGAGGCCTGGAGAATTGCTGAAAAGGAAGAAAATCGAGGTGTTGTCATGACCCAGTCAAGGTCCAGACCTCAAATTGATTGAAATGCTGTGACGGTACCTCATTAGAGGTAAAGAGAATGCATACAGAAAATGAATAGTTCAACTTGTTGCTGTTGAAGTTGGCTCTAAAGAGTCCTGTAAAAACAGTTTTCATGTGACTGGTTTAAATTCAATTCAATTCAACATCAAAAAAAGATGTTGTGAAAAGAGAAACCCCTGCAAGAATGCATTTTGAGACACAGCTAGCCACTAATTGAAGTGATACTAATGGATGTTGCAATTTGAAAAAATGTTTAGAGGGACTATTCAGTGTTAATCTGGCATTTGTTTTCACTTATTTTCTGTGGTTTCTCTTTTCAAAATATCTGTTTTTTAAAAAAAATATATCAACCAATTATTTACTTGTATAACCTTTTCACTTCACCTCAAGATTTCTACACCTAAAACCAAGCGAGAGTCAATTAGGTGTCAGTGTAGTGTCACGCTACATTTACATTCACACATACATAGAAACAATGTATCCATCTGAACTGTCTGTAGGTAAGCGGCCATACCAATCAGGTCCCAGCCAGAGGTCGACATGACAAACACAATAAGGCAGCAGATTCATCACCCTGCGCGCTCTGACAGTAATTGTCCTGTGTCCATGTCACGGCTCCCCCTTGCTAAAAATACTAGGGATGCTCCTTTGACAGAGATGACATCGGCCCCAGTCACATACATTTAAGCCAGACACCTTCGCCATTTGTTATGACACACTTTCAATTTAACAAAAGGGCCCCACCGAAGATGAACAGTGCCCTACGTGGGAGGAGAAAGGCCGATGAATATAGGGCAGTGTGTGTAATTTAGTCTTTGGTAGATGAGGTGAGACATCTGGAGGGATTTTGTTTAATAAAAAGGCACATTTCGTCTTGTTGCTAAATGTGAATGTTAGCAGCACAAGGGCAAGCCAGACGTCCATCTCTGGAGAATACGGCGGTGCAGATCGATAGGTGGGATGTCAGATTGAATTGAGGTCACTATTTGTCTCCCCCAAAGAGGTCCCACTTACTGGCAAAATAAAGCGGGTATTAAGTTAAGAGTGCGAGGGGGGGGGGAGGGTCGACTCGTATCTGCGACCCCTCTCTTGTCGGTGCAGTTAGGCTTTTTGTGCTGCAACATGTTCATTCTCTATTGTCTGGAGTGAAGGTGAACATTTGACACCGAGAGAGTCTATTCTTTGAGGGATCAATAACCTGATGGATGTGGTGAGACTGCTGTTGCTCAGTTAGACCCGCCGCCGTAGTCGCCCTTAAAACGTTGACTCTTTTATTTTGCACATTTTTAGATTGAGTAATGTGGCGGGCTGGCGGTGTGAGGCAAATGGAGTCACTGCAGTCTGGGGCTTTATTGATTAGTCAGTGGAGCGATCATTTGTTTGTCTGAAAACATTTCTAATATGTGTTTTAGTTATTTTAAGATGTCTACAATTAAAATACTAAAAGTTTGTTGTTTTCTTCTGCTACTCATTGCTACAGTAGCTATGGGTTTTTATGGCTGCCAAGAACATATAAATCAGTGTAAGGACCGGCTGAGTGGTGGAGGACACACGCTTGGAGGCAGAAATGATCTTCGACTTGATTTATTTACAACTCTTCCAGACAAACAAAGCCATTCAGGGTGATTTTAGGAGGAAAAAATAAAACCAGAAAAGCTCAAAAGAACATAAGAAAATGAGCAATCAGACAAAATAAAATCTAGACTTTATTCATTGGATAAACTGTGTAGAAAATTGAATATGCGCCCCATGAAGCCACCTATTGTACGCTGAAGTCCCTTCGTCAAGAATGCTAATATTGGAAACCTGGCATGCTGAAAGAAAAGTGACACTTACTGAGAAACCAAGGGACACTACAAACTCGTATGGTTGTGATCTGTTAGTTCAATCACTTTAGTAATAGTTCAGTAATACTTGAAACTAGTAACTCACCCCACAAATTCATCAGTAAAGTCTTTAGACCTCAGTCGCACAGGCCTAGAGACCGGTCAGTGACCTGCCTGACAACCTTTGGCGAGATGCTGCTAAAGTTTCTGACTGTTTCTGGGCGAAATCGGGTACAAATTGGGTGCTGCACTAAATACCTTGTTGTGATTGCCATGGTTACCCAAAGTAATCCTTGAGTACTCATAGTTCTGGTGTGGGTATGGGGAGGATAGCATCTGGGAAGGCATCAGCACTATGAAAGGGGGTGCAATCTGAAAAAGATATGAGATTGCAAGGTAGCGTCAGGGGAGAAGGTAGCTAGGCACCATCAGATGGTAGGCTGTAGGATGGACTTTGAAATCAAGAAGAGGAAGTGAATGAAGCAATAAGCAAGGATAAAATTGTGGAAGTTGAAGAAGGATGAATGTTCTTCAAATTTCAGGGAGGAACTGGGGCAGGCTTTAAGTGTTAGACAAGTGATACGAGATGACCGAGGGAGTATGTGTTGCTCAGGGAACCTGCCCAGAAGGTATTTGGTGTATCCTCTGGACAAAGGAAAGAAGACAGGCAGACTTGGTGATGGAATGATGAAGTACAAGAAGGTATTCAAAGGAAGAAATAAGAAATTAAAAAGTAGTGTGGTCAGGGAGAAGAATAAAGTAGACAGGTGTACTAGGATGCCAAGGACATGGCAAAAAAGAGAAGGGTGGTATATGTGACACTGGCCACTATGTATCAATTGGCTAGACAGCCGGAGAGATTGAGTTAGAAAGGATGTCAGAGTGATTAAGGATAGATATGGAAATGTATGAGCAAGTGTGGAGAGTGTGCTGAGAATGGGGAAGAATACCTCGAGGAGCACAACGATAAAAAAATTAAATAAATGAGAGCGTGAGGTAAACATGTGGAGGACAGTTAGTGAATAAGGAAGTGCAGAAGATTAGTAAGAAGGAAGTGAAGACAGCTATGAAGCAACCATTAAACGCAGCTGGTCTAGATGACATACCTGTGCAGGTATGGTGATGCCTAGGTGAGAGCAGTGGATGGTTTAAGTAGGTTGGTTAATGCAATCATGGAGAGTGCATGGAGAACATGTGTACTGCTATTGATTCTCAAGAATTAACGTGATGTGCAGAGCTGTAGTAACTATACAGGGATAAAGTTAATGAGCCATACCATGGCGACGTGCAAAGGAGTCGTTGAGTATTTTGGAGAGAAAGTTTAGAAAGATGAAGCTGAGATGGTTTGGATATGTGCAGAGGAGAGAGAGTGGAAATATTGGATGAAGGATGTGGAATTTGGAGCTGTCAGGCAGGAAGAAAAGAGGAAGAAAAGCTTCATTGACGCAGTGAAGGAGCAAAAGCAGAAGGCTGGTGTGATAGAACCTCTCTAAAGAAAATCTGCTGAGCCCTTTAATGACTTTCATCTTATTGTCTGCTTTTATGTCCCCCAACTATAGTATTTTGTTCACTCACATCAGCCTCATTGTGGTATCATCTGTAGCTAAAAGCTCTAAAAACCTAAATGACAAAGCGAGTGATAAGTGAGGATCGAAGCAGTTAGCAGCTAAAGAGCTAGACATTTCCCTGAGGAGCTATCATCATACTTTAGGCATGATGATAATTAAATAGAAGGACTTAAAGAACTTATAATTTGTAAAAAACTTAAAGAAAAACAACTAAATATTAAAGCTAACCTTGTTCTATACATAACTTCACCTAATAAGGTGGTAATATAGTAGTGCTGTCTTGTATTTAATCATGATTACATGTTCATTTTTAGGTGTTTCGCTGCTATGTCACTACACAAAAGTCTCAGACTGCAGCTTTGACTTTTGTAACCTATATTTTCACTGCGCTTGAAACATGCAGCTGAAAATCTCAACCACCAGTGTATGCGGTGTAAATGGTTTATGAGAACAAGACAAAGCCAAAGTTCATTTTTACTTTCATTAATTTCCTCACTTTTTCTGACCGTCTATGATTTATATCTGCATGCATGAAAAGGGCCAGGCCTGAAACGCTTTACTGAGCACACCCTCCCGACACTTGATATACTGTGTAGAGCGATGCATCTCCAAAACTAATATTGTAATGAATTGGATCTGTGTCTACGTGTGTGGCCCAACAGTGGACTGTTTGTGAAGATGTCCCAAAAGCAATACCCCCATTTCCAGAATCAACAGACCCCAATTTAACATTCCCAGATCCCCTGAAATGAAACGTTCATTTTTTTTTTCCACAACCATCATCTCCGGCATTGCGAGGGAATTGGATCTGTCTCAGCACAACCCCTCACCACTCAGATCTCATCAAGCGTGGGTTGGAGTCACCCCTCTCCCATGGAAATTGCTCTGAACGGCAGGAAAATGTACATCATTGAAGTGCCGACCAAAAATGGCTTCGGCCCCCTTCTCACACAGACATCAGCCCCCCCCACTCAGCATTCATCTTATAAATCCTTAAAAAGGGCCCTGACTCCAATGTATGGCAACACCATCAATATTGATGTGGGAGAAAGTTCTTCCAAAGCCGCCTCAGTCACAGAACATTAATATTGATAGTGTTGTGCACCAGCACGGACGCTCAGTGTGACTCTAAAATAGTAATGGCATCAGGACCGAGGGTTAGAGGCCAATATCATAGCTGAATATGGACATAGCTGTTTAGCTACAAGCAGGACAGGGAGCCATGCCAATCATTGCGTCCTCTTCGTCAACCTGACCAACCCAAGAAAGGTATGTCGGGTCGCTGAGGAACTTTGACTTTTACCAGTGAACTTTCACATCCTGGACAAGCCCCCGTGGGATAACAGATGTTTTTTCATTAGGGGGATTCAATTAAGGTGTTGCATTATGACACAGGCATTGCCTGTGCCAGTGATTAATTTACTTTCTTTTCCTGTGATGGTGGGTTGGCATTTCAAAAACTGAGGCACACATGTTACTATACACATGTAGTGTTTAAAAGGAAACCAGTGCAAAGGTACTAATGGGCATTTGAGGCTGGATGTAAAACCAAATTAAATCAAATTATGTGGCATAGAGACCCGCATAGAACAGAAGAGTTCAGCTTTTTATTGTCATTGTATATGTACAATGAAATTGTGGCTGCTCCAGAGCAGCTTTGCAGGAAATGTAAATTCAAAGCATTAAAATCAGCCTAGTATAAAAACGGTTTTAGTTTTATGGATAGTGTCTTCCTTCATAACAACTGCACAGTAGTTACATTTTTATTTAACTGTCAGCCTCCCTGGCTTTTTATAAGCACTATTCATGTGCAGCACGTCTTTAAGCTTTAAGTTTTTAAAACCTTATGATGCAACTGCAGCTTATGCACTCACAATTTGCCACCAAATATTTGAGAACTTCAAAAAAGAATCACTCTGAGGTTAACTATGACTTTGGTGGGTACATGACACCCAGGTAGAATCAGGAATTTTTCATATGAATCACTCAAACCACACAGCAGCATAATGACAACCCTTATGTTAAGGATGAATCATCTCAGATGTTCTCTTGTATGACGTTTGATGCATTTTCAGCATCTTATCCCTGCTAAATAATTGCATTACAACTTTTATTGAATTGTTTACAACTTTTATTGAGGGGGAAAAAGTTGTAAACAATTCAATCCTCCATTTTTATTGTGCTAATGTGTTTAAATTATTCTTGCTCTGTCGGTAGCCACCAGGTAGCTCGTCATTGTATGCAAGCTAGTCCAACTTCAATAACCCTACAAACATTGCTGCTGCTTATTTTTCTATCTAGCAATTTAGTTTTTTAGAAATCAATCAGAACATGGTTTGTCATCTTTAGATTGAATCTACCGAGCTAACTTCCTGCCAACTCCTAACTCAGTTAAATCTCGTAAATTCTCTATTACATGGATGCCTGGATGTTAAACTTTATGGTAACAACTGGGAGATCAGCCACACTGAACATTTTAGTGGAGATGAAAGAATCTGAGCCATTTTAACTCTCAGTGATGCCACAGTATTTGTTTGAGTTTGGAAAATGAAGAAAAGTTTGGACCCAGAAACTTCTAATGACATCAGACTCAAGAGGCTGGTTGAACTCATTGAACTGGACTGCACCAATCTGTCTGTGGTGTTTTTATATAATAATTTGACAAACAGTAAGACAAAGGGCAGCATGGTGGCACGGTAAATAGCACTGCTACCTCAAAGCAAGAAGGTCCTGAGTTCCACTCTCGCCGTGGCCTTTCTTTGTGGAGTCTGCGTGGGTTCCCTCTGGGTACTCTAGACTTCCTCCCACAGTCCAAAGACATGTAGTTAGTGGGGTTGGGTTAATTGGTGATTCTAAATTTCTCAAAGGTGTAAATGGCTGTCTGTTTCTCTGTGTCAAATTAGGGATCTGTCCACTGTGTACCACGCCTCTCACCCTGTGGTAGCTGGGATAGGATCCAGCCCCCTGTGACCCTGATAAGCGGAAGATAATGGATGGAATAAAGCTAATATAACTAATTTGTGCCTCGCTTTTTATGAGTGAAACTCTCTTATTTCATTAGTTTGATTACTTAGCACTAATTAGAAGGTATACTTAACCTACATAACCGTGCACCTGTACAGTCTCTAGGTGCAGGTTGCTAACCTAAATTATTAACATTAGCTAACTTAGACCTGCAACTCCAGTCTAACACTTCTAGTTCCGAAAACCAAATACAGCATCAGTCACTAATGCAAAAGCTTTAAAATGCAGAATACAAAAACCAGTTTATGGCTCTGTATCTATTTTTTTTTTTTTTAGCATTTGAAGAGGTAGATTGAATCAGGGAAAATGTAGCATGCATTTTTTTATTCTCCCTTTCTTCTTTCAAGAATGCAGTAGTTGTGGCTTGGGAGAGCGGTCACCCTGAAGTCAGAAGGTTGGTAGTTCTATTTCTAGCTCATTCAGTCCTCGTGTCGAAGTGTCCTCGGGCAAAATACTGAAATCCCTTAGATTTACTGTGTGTGTCAGTGTTGTATGTCTAAAAAGTGCTTTATGAATAGTTGAATGTGACTTGCAGTGTTTTTGGTGGTTGGTAACACTAGAAATGCTTTGTAGGGATGCAATATATTGTCCTTTAATGCTAATCACTAGATGACCGCCTGAAGAACATCTCACCGCAAATACCTGATTTAATCACTCACTGCATGGTTTGATCAAACTTAAATAACTGATAGACATGCTTTGTTTGTGTTTACCTGTGATGCATACTATTGAATGTACTGTGCTTTTCATAAACAGAAATAGCCCATTGGCCCCAATGATATCATGGCTCCATGTTGTGTACTCTGCTTGTGCAAACATTAGATTATGCTGAGGTTGTTTTCTGGGTCAGTAAGTTAAATATTTCAGATGGTTTATTTTTAGCGCCATCTGTTTCCACTTTGTGCACGCTCTGCACGTTTGCGTGTCCGTGTGTATGTGTTGGTGCATCTCTCGCTCTGTCTGCAGGCTGCATTTGACCCAGTAAGTCATCTTCACGTGCCCCTGGGGTTTATCAATAGAGTGTTGTATGCAGAAACAGGCCATCACAATTAGTGGCCAAATCACAGTTAACACCTCTGACAGGGTGCAGCCGGCTAACAGAACTCTTGAAACATCACATAGATCTGTAGAAAGTTGCTTGTATTCATTGTTGTTCTCGTGCTTTCACCAGACTTATGTAGTCACAACCCACCTCGGTTTAAAATATCCAGTGTGCTTAAAGCAGTGGGGAAACCAAATCCCATTAGATCACTTGTACATGGCATTGAACTGTCACGGTGCAAAGAGGGCACTGTAATTGCTGCAGAGCCGAGTGGTCATTGAACTGTAAAAAGCAGGGAGGGTTTTCCACAGATTATGAAAAACAGAATGATTGGAAACTGCCCAGAGGCAGAGCTCCCATGATAATTTCTGACCCTACCATGTATGTGGAATCAATGCAGGGCTCTGTTGTTGACCTTAGCTGTTCTCTGCAACAAATACCATTGCTACGTTTTGTAAAGACAGCCCTCCTACAGTATCTCTCCTACGCCTTTCTTTTCTCTTCTTCACCTAACCTTTCTCTGACTTTCTTTGGGGTTTGTAGTTGCATTGATCTGTCTCACTTGAAACTTTGTGGAAATCAAGATTTAATAATCAGTATCTCTCTGAAGTATATCTCTGTTGTCTCTGTCCAGTCTATTGTTTGTTTTGTTAGTTTTTTATCTATTTGCAGTGAAGGAAATTGTATTTTTTCTGTAGCTCAGAGCTCAGAACAATGTATCGATTGTGTTTGAATATTACTTAAACTAAATGTCTAACAATTCGTTTGTGCTATTTTATTTTTTTTATTACTGTATAACCTCAATGAAAACACATAAATAAAAAAGAAAAAAAATTTTGGAGCAGATTTAAATGCAGGAGAATGACTTGATTTAAGGGCTACAAAATTCTCACACTTTCTTTTACGGAGCCAAGTATGGCAACACTATATTTGCAAAAATGTTTTAGTAGAAATGACCTTAAATACGTTTTTTAAAGGGCAACAGAATAAAGATTGTTTGTCCCACATTTATTCTGGCATTCTCTTCACAGTTAAACTAATGCTGCATCATATTTTATTTCTATATAGAGTAGAAAGTAACTCCCTGAAACATTAAGCATTAAGAGCGGTCGAGCTTTTGGCTTACAGGGATTGATCATACATAGACTTATCTCATTTTTAACCATACTTTCAATAACGGGCCCATTTTTAAATAAAGTTTAAATATCTTCTTTTGGCCATTTGTTACAAATGCAGTGAAATAAACTGATATCAAGAATCCGCAAATGAAGTTGTCTCTTCTTAAAAGCCTTGTTTCTAAAGTAGTTCTCACTGAGCAGTTCTTCTGTGAATGGCCTTGCAGCCGTTCCAGGCGATGCCACAGGGCTCCATTGTGCCTCTGCCAAGCTGTGACAGAACCATGTCCAACTTCTCACCTGCAGCATTGTGCACCCGGAGAGCTCAGTGCAGAATAATTGGGAGCTGAGATTCCAGGACAAGTTTCTTTTTGTCCATTTTGTGGGAATTACTGACCCAGAAGTGTGAGGTCACAGCTGTGGTAATTGGTGTTTGGTGATGCAGCTGTGTGTATCTGTCCCTACGTGTGTGTTTGTGTGTGTATACTTCCATCTGTGTACTATTTTTTCTACATTACACAGGGTGTGCATGGACAGTATTAGCAACGCAGACTTTTTTGTTTAGATTGAGTCTTTCCCAGATTTGCTGCATCTGTCTTTAATCTGCAAAGATGGGAGCTGATTGTCTTTATGTGAGAAGCTACATTTTAAATTCAAGGGGAACCAGCAGTGATGTAAATTTGTTTGACTAAATATGATGCGATGTACAACACAATCACTTCTTTAGCCACTTAAAGGTGGCCAGAATGATGAGAAATTAGCCTCTTAATTATGGGGGAAAACAGAGCCTGGCTATTTTCCAAACGGTGTCTTCTCCATCTGCGCTACTCTGCATGAAGTCACACTCGCAGCAGTGAAGGACACTCCAGATTAAGGTTAAAGGTATAAATAAACAGGTACTGTGGGGCACGCTCGCTTACTATTCACCATGAGCAGGAAACAGTATACTATAGTCATTCATGGACTCCTTGAATTTATCGTATATATACTTTTTCATGCTCATAGATGTAGATTAAATGCAGGAACATACAGATAGGTGATGAAGAAAAAGCAACATAAAGAGGAATGTAGGGTTTGGACTTTTCTTTAAATTCCTTGTGCTATACAGTTAAATGAGTTCTTGTTCTTAAATTTTCCAGCCTAGCTGTGAGTTGTTGGTTGTTTTTCCAAGTGGAAGAAACCAATATTAATGTTCACAACACCAACATACCTGCACTTCTAACTTTGATGTTTTTAACTTTGACATTATAGTAGCCGTCCAGCGAAAGAAAAAGACTAAGAGTGTTTCAGACAAGAATATACAGAAAACCATTTAAACCGCTCCTCATCGTTAATTCCTTATTGTACATTTTAGTTTCCTGCACTAGTTTGACTTTTGTCAGCACGGGCAGGATACTTGTTCACACTAGTTTGGCAGTCATTTTGATCAAATAGTGGCATTTTCTCCAACTACGTCCAATAAATACTAGTGATGCGCTAGTGTCACCAAAACCCCAGCTTGTTATCTCTAGCGGCCGTATTTTACTATTAGAACCCGTATTCCTATCGTGAAGGGAAGCCAAAATTCTTCTATATTGGCTTCCCTTCATTGGCTCCCTGTTAAATCCACAATTGAATTCAAAATCCTGCTCCTCACATACAAGGTCTTAAACAATCAGGCCCATCTTATCTTAATGACCTTGTAGTACCATATCACCCCATTAGAGCACTTGGCTCTCACACTGCTGGCTTACTTGTTGTTCCTAGAGTATTTCAAAGTAGAATGGGAGGCAGAGCCTTCAGTTTTCAGGCCCCTCTTCTA
>VURO01021973.1:0-10559 GCA_015108175.1 Pelvicachromis taeniatus
CTGCTGAACACTTCATAGACACCTCACTTCACTTACCAGGACTCCAACATCATGCACTCCATACTGTACACAAATGCCACTTGTTTTGCACATGTCCAATTACCAACCTCTGTATATTCTATATTTTATTTTATCGTTTACTCTATTTAATCTCTAAAATATGTACACACACACACACACACACACACACACACACACACACACACACACACACACACACACACACACACACACACACACACACACACACACACACACACACACACACACGTAGATATACATATTCAGTATACACATTCAGTAATGCACTCTTACTGCACTCTTATATTGTACATAATTTATTCATATAGCTCTGATTTTGCCATTCTTATATCTTGCTTGTTCTTATGTTATTGTATTTTTGCACACCTCTGTTGCTTGTGAAGCTCGCACACAAGAATTTCACTCACGTTCAAAGGCAACCATGGAGACAGTAGAATGTGTAACATCACAGGGCAACCATAGAGAATGTGTTACGTCACATTCAAATCTACAAAGTGTACTACACTTCATTCAAAACTACAAAGCATTCTAGAATTCATTCAAATCTACAAAATTTTAAGAATTCATTCAAATCGTACGGCACGTCATTCAAATCTACAGTGTTCAAGAATTCATTCAATTTTTAAGAATTCAAGAATTCATTCAAATCTACAAAGCGTTCTAGAATTCATTCAAATCTACAAAACACGCTACAATTCAATTTGTTACCTCACACTGCAAACACGGAAACAGTAGAATTTGTTACCTCACAGGGCAACAACGAAGGTCACAGGGTAACCATGAAGACACAGTTAAGACACATATTCAGATACTGCTTGACTGGGCAGACTAACGTAGGTTACTCAACAATCCAGCGACGAGTAGGACAGAGCTGCCATTCTAAGTTGCGCTCGGGACTGCAGGAGATCAGGTGTGATGGTTAGCACAGGTGCGTGGGCCAGAGGCAGGAGCCCGTGACGAGCTCCGCCCAGGCAGAGCTGAGACAGAGGAGAGAGCGAGAGAGGGAGAGAGAGCACAAAGCAAAACAAAACTAAACATGCTGCCTAACACCGAGCCGGCCGGCGGGCGGGACACGGACCATGACAGTATGCTTTTATGTGTGTGCATGTGTGTTTACTGATGCTTCTTGTACAGTTTATTACACATGTGGCTTTTCTCTCATTGCTGAGTGTTATGTTTGATGTACATCAGGTTTATGTTTTATTATCTCAGATTCCACATTTTTTTATATCATGCTTAGAGCTGTTTGTTACCAATTTTCACATGTTATTGTGAATGTATTTATGTAAGGTGTGCTGTACTGCAAAGCTGTCATGGTGCGCCTCGGCTAGACACGACGTCATGAGTTACAGCATATATCACTGCATTCGGGAGAAGGTCAATAAGTGTTGGCGTAAGTTTAATAAATCCTCGACCTTTCCATCTCTGAGAAAATATGTGATGGCTGTCAGAAGTTTAATAAATCATACTACGGGTTTCTAACACTAAATTTTCATGGATAGAGCCAGTACAAACTGTAAGACGGGAGGGAAATAGCCATGTAAAGGATATTAAAACTGGAAAGTCTTAGAATTGGAAATCTTTCTTTCCATCCACCTGATGTGAAGTTTTTATCATATTGACTGAAGAAAAAAAGCTTTCAAAGGAATAAGAGCAAAATAATTTGCAAATGTGTGAGGAGACTTGTGTAACAGTGTCTTAGTTCAGTTTCAGAGAAATTATCAAATTTAAAAATGTACATATACACAAAATATACCTCTAATACTGCGTGTTATATTGACTGTACTTAAAAATAAATCCAACTAGTATAATATATATGTGTGTATGAGTTGCATTTTTAACGCTTAAAGATGATGTGATGTATGGTGAGGAATACATACATAGCATACATTACTTTCTGCTCACTGTGACACTTGTTTTAAAGTTAATCTCAAAAGATGACTCGAATGCGACAAGGAAAGAGGAATAAAGGCAGGTTTGCAGAAGACAAGTCAGTTAAAATTAGACCTATTATGTTTGTCCTTTGTTTCTGTGATGTATACATACTGTTACAATGACTGAGGGTAATATTTGGGCAAATAATTATAGGTTAGTGTTCTACAAGTAATCACTGTGAGGCAATAATTCACACTGCTCTATACACAGTTTTAGGGTCTTTGTGCTTTCTTGGGTCTTTGTGATGTTGGCAAGAAGGGATACCCATAATGTGGTTATCTCAGGGGACAGCCAGTCAGAAGAAAGCTGGCTTAAAGAGAGGGTTGCCTACAGAGTCGAAAACATAGATTTTACAACTTATAAAGATTATTATTGAACTCTGAATTAAGCAAAGAAACTCCAATATAAAGTTAAAATAATGAACTTGGAATGAGCGTAATAGGTCCAGCTCATGGTTGATGTTAAACAAAAGTGGCTTAAGAGTCAGGATAAAGTCAGGATGGATTTGATTTGAATGAGTAAATGTATGTCAAATACATGCTTAGAAAGTTTGTTGCATCTGCAAATAGACATTAATGTTTAAGGCAAAGTTGACTCAGCAGAAAAGGTTTAACTTCCCTTTTTTTAAAAATTCCGATTTCACTCATTTTTTTTGAGCAGCATCTTCATTTATTGTGACTAGAACAACAACGGTAAACAAAAAAAAAATCATGAAACCACTCAATTTAAATCGTGGTAATTCAAGTCCAACAAAAGAAAGACAAGTTTGTCTCAGGAAAAAGAGGTATATGAAACAAACAAAAAAATGTGAAAGCCTGCATACAAGTACTACTATAACCAGTATTTTGTATTTTGCCTTTGTTAGGTTTTAGGTAAAGAGCTGACAGGCCACATTGCTTTTAAATGTAGTAATTAGCTCTTAGTGAACTTGCATATCAGCACCAGTGAAATTAACAACAAAAAACTCTGCATAAATCAGCACATTTTTAGGGAAGCATTATCTATCAGGGTTATTTTGTTTAATTATTAATTAAACCCAAGTATTTATCAGCAAATTTCTTCCTAATCACCTGCTCATAAAACCTCCATCCCCTTTGTCTCATGTATCACTTTTAATGTACCAGTAATACTGAGCAGGATATTATGTCAAATAATATTAAGACCTCAGCGGGACATAACTCCAGAAATAAAAGCAATTCTTTCAACAGTGGTGACTTTCTTTCAGGAGAAATTACAAATGTGCTTTTACAGGATTGCAAAATACACTCAAGACAAACTGTTGAAGGTCAGCGTAAGTAAGCTTTTGTTCTTTTGATTGATTTTATTTTTGTTTTTCTTGCATGGTTCACTAACTAGTACAGGGCCATGGTATAGGGCCAATATTATTTGGTCTGTTTGTGCTTTGTGCAGCTAGAAAACGGATGTATTTATTTATATTGAGGAATTATAAAATAGGTGGGTGGTACATTGTTTTTCATTTTTGAAATTCACCATCCCTGCTTTTTTTTTATAACCCTTGCTTTTTCTTTGCATTGTGGTGTGACCATCTTCATATGCTTCACACTTATCAAAGTATATTGAGGCAAATTGTAAAAATAAACCAAAGTCCTGCTCTGCTTTAACAGTTTAGTCTGTTGCTAAATAGTTGCAAGGCAATTTGATGGCGTAATAATAATACAGTACGTGAAATGAAAATAACGTAATGCTTTATAAGGTGTTATAGATCCTTTTTTGGTCTTTCTTTGTCTTTTCTATGTCTTTCATTTTCTAAAACTTGTATTACAAAATTACTTTTATTTTTATTTTGCATTTCCGGTATTTTGACTAAAACATATTCTTACATTTTACAAAACCAGACCCTGACTGTTGTAACATGATCTTTTATTCCCAAGATCCTGTCCTTTTCAAACTAGTAGCACAAATAATACAAGGAAGACTTCCTAAATTTGTTTCCTAGTTTGTCTCCCTTATGGTGGAAATTGTCCTTCAGTAAAATTATCAAAGCACAATGACAAGAGCAATCCAAGAGTCTGATTTATAAGCTTTCCTTTAATGAGAAATGAAAACCTCTTTAAATGACTGTTTTACTAGTTCCCAGTCAGGCTGCCATGTCTGCCCATTCACCTTTCAAGTCCCTTCACAGTGAGGTTTCTCTGAAATGTATCGAGAAAAACTATTATTACCACAGACTTTAAGGATTAACACTTTCAAGTTTGTTCTCTCTTTTCTGAAAGATCTCCTGTCACTCACCCAGTTTGATTTGTACATTGTGTGATCACATCTTGCAAAGAGCTGACATCCTCCTTCGGGAGAAAGGCTTTGTATGAAGTGGACGCAAATCTGAGCTGCTTAACGAGAAAAGACAGCAAAGCAAAGGCAGTTCACTCTCATCCATGGTACCCTTACAAATTGCGAGACAATACACCCATACTCAGTTTGCTGTAAGGAATATTAATACTGCATGTAACCAGTTTTTTCTTTTCCTGTAAGACTCCACTGCCAAATATGACTGTTAAGAAGATTTCATTTCATTTCAATTCAGTTCAGTTTTATTTATACAGTGCCAAATGACAACAAGTTGCCTCAAGGTGCGTTATATTGTAAGGTAAAGACTCTACAATAATACGAAGTCAAAGTCAAATTTATTTATGTAGCACATTTAAAACAAAAATTATTGACAAAGGTGCTGTACATTTAAGATAATCAAAAGAGATAAAAACATTAGTGCCTTCGGTGTTAACGTGTTAACTCCAACCGAGCCAAAGTAACGCATCAAAATTGGCAAATCTCCGTTAACCAGTTAACACAGACGCCGTCATTGCGACTACCGTGAAAAACAATGAACCCATCTGGAGTGCAGACTGATCCAAAATCCCTGAAATGTCTCCCATTTCAATGCATTTCAGGTAGTTTGTCCAAAGTTTGTCTATTCTGCGCTCGTTAAGTGCGTTAAAAATTGTAATTGCGTTAATTGTGATCACCGTGTTAATGCCATTAGCCCCGTATTAATGCGTTAACGTTGACAGCACTAAAAAAACATACAAAGAAAACAGAAAAAAACCCAACAATTGTATGAGAGCACATGCTTTGGAAAAGAGTCAGAGATTAATAATAAATAATGACTAAATGCAGAGAGGTGTATAGGCACACTGGGAGTGAGAAAGCTGAGTGAGGAAGATATCAAGGTGAAGCTCTTCACATCAGCTTTTGTGGCCATGGATGGCCATGTTGTCAATGCATGTTGTCATCTGTTATCTCCGTGTTGGTGTTGGCATGAAGCTGGACACTGGTGACAGTGGCAGAGAAAAGAACAGTAAAGAAACTGCTGGACATTATGGACAATGCCGGGCATCCTCTGCATATGGCCATAAACAATCAGAGGAGCATGCTCAGCGACAGGTTGCTTCTCCCAAAGTCTAGGACCAACAGACTTAAAAACTCCTTTGTCCCACACGCCATCAAACTGTTTACTCCTCGCTAGAGGGGAGAGGGAGGGGAAACAGGAGGACAAGGGAGGGGGGAACAACTAAGCTGTAGTGCCTTTCACTGTGCAATATTTTTCTAACATATCTGACTGTGCAATAACCACCGGGCAACAAACCGTGCAATAATCACTGTGCAATATACCGATGTATATATTCCACTGATACTCCTGTTTATATTATTTATCCATAGTTATACTCTGTATTTATGTGTATATATGCTATATTTATTTTATTTGTACTCTCTTGTTCCCTTACCTTTCAACTCTGACGGTGCTGTGCTATTGGAAACTGAATTTCCCGAAGGAACCCACCCGAGGGATTAATAAAGTTTTATCTTATCTTAACATTGCAAATGGCCAATGATGTCGTTTGAGCTTTCAATTAGCATTAGCTGAGAAGTTAGCTATTGATTTAAATATCACAACAATTTTTATTCTCATTTCCACCATATGTTTCTGCGCCATATGTTATTCTTAGACTCTGTTAGAGTAGATCTGCGTGACTCTCAGTGTGCAATACCACTGATTTTCTTTCCCATCCAATATCAGGTGAAATTCAGGCTGGTATCAGCGATACTGATCTGGTACCTTAATGATCTGGTAAACTTAATGTTTTTGTACAAACATTAAGTTTTTGTACAAAATCAAAAGTAGTGTATTTCAAACAATACCTCCATAATGAATAAAAAACATAAAACTTCTTGTTCTATTGTTTAATTATGAAGAATTATCATACAAGAAAAAAAACCCTGAAAAGTCGATACCTACATTCTAAAATATTTAATTAACAATCAAAAACCAATGTGACTGATTGAAAACAATAATAAAGCTGAAAAACATTTTATGGATACAACACACAGATAACATGTGTGTCGTATGTATGAAAGATTTTGAGTTGTATTTTTGTTTTTTAAAGCCTACAATGGCTGTTTTACTGCAAGTACATCAAAAGTACCACATCATAAACTCAGCATATTCTGTTATGATTTTCTTTTGTTTGTGTTTCACAAGGTTGGTGGCCTTTCCACGTGATTCCATTTACGATCTGAGTGAGTGAGCATGCGTGAGCCGTGATATTTACAGCTGTATTTCACATATCACTATGACAGGAGGAAGAAATAGTTCCTACCAATCATTTAGACAATCCCAATATTATAGCTACTTCCCACTGTGTTCCTGTTAATTATAAACTACAAATTTACCCCAAATGACTAAAATATCCATATTGTAAAATCAGAATCGATTCGAGAACTTGAATAAGTGGTATCGGAAGAGTCGATAATTCATGATCGATCCGTACACCACTAGTTCACAACGGAGCCCCTTACATCATCCATGATTTGAAACAAGCCGTTTTTAGCTCCTGTCCCTTTAAGGTCATCTACCTTTAATTTATCTGACCCCACATATGCGAGTACACACAACAGCAATATCATGCAGCAGCAAAGATTACAGCCAGAAGTCTCAGCTTAGTAAACGATTCACTCATTACCTGCTTACTGTGGGACAGTGCCTTTTAAAAAATCTATGTTAGCAGCCAGAGGAATACTAAATAAATGTTTCTCTGCTTGCTCAAAGGCAGACTTAACTAAACATTGAAAACTCAATCTCGTGTCTTTGACACATGAAAATTTTATGTAGGAGGCTTTCTTTAGATTAAATATTTCAGCTATATTTGTCTTGGATTGAGTTTAGTAGTTTTTAGTGCCAAAACTGTCATAGTGTCAGTAAATATGGACTTCAATGCAGGGCTCACTAACAGTTTAACAGTGGACTCTTTAAAGGGGTGACACTGTGATTTCTGCTGAAGAGGAGAGATCAAGCTAGACATGGCCAGGGTGAGGGTTACTTTGATTGCATGAAGTCATGTAGAGTCTTGGATTGATTACTACAGCAAGTTGAGGGGAGAGAAGGCCAGAGAGCACAGAGAGTGGGGAGGCAGGTGAGTGACTTTCTCTTTTCAGCATAAGTAAACTGGCTCAGGGATTCAGGTGAATAGGATTTGCAGGAGTCAGCATGTTTTTCCACTGGGAAGTATTCCCAGCAACTGTAACAGCAAACGACCAGGAAACACAGGGTTGTAAAATTCCTAAGGCAAGAGGAGAGACAAAACATTAGTAGACACAATACCACCACTGTGCAGGCAATGATCTGGCCGAAGGTGGAGGTTCCAGTCGAGCTTTAAATACTGCAGACTAACTGAGCTGATGGTAAGCATGCGATGACTGGATCCCAGGAAAACCGGATTAAAGCCGAGGAGCCAGCTCACTCCACACCTGAGAGGAAAAAGAGGCAAAGACAGAAGAAGGAGAGAGAGATAATAAATATCAATATTAGCCAATTTAAGAAAGTCTTTTGTGCTTTAATAACCACGTGTTCCTCTCTCACACTATTGCTTGCTCTTCAGATGGATCTCAGTTGGTAACGGTGGCCTTTAATTTTCTCCACATGTTTGTAAACTGTCCAAACTTTGTAGAAAATGCTTGTTTTTACAGCCAATCAGAATCAAAGGTCTCATCAGCATCACGCAGCTGCTGCAGATTTGTCGGCTGTACACCCATGAAACAGATTTCTTGTTCCAGCACATGCCAAAGGTGCTCTGTTGGACTGAAATCTGATGGCTGTGTAGGCCATTTGAGTATAGTGACATCATTGTCAAAGAAATGTAAAAAAAAACTGAGATAATTTCAGCTTCGTGACACTGAATATTATTCTGGTGGAAGCAGTCATCAGAAGAAGGGCCCAGTGTTCTCATAAAGGGATGGACAGGGTTAACAACAATAGAGAGGTTGGCTGTGGCGTTTAAATGATGCTCAGTTAGTAACAAATGGAAAAAAGGCAGGATGGATCCAGGCTGTTGTTGTTAATACTCACAAAACCAGCCAATGTTATTCCAATTTTCTATTGTCCAGTTTTACTGAGCCCATGCAAATTATGGCTTCAGCTTCCTGTTCTCTCTAATTTCAAGAAGTGTAAGACTCGTGTATAATCTTTTTCCACCACAGGTTCATCTGTATGTGAAGTATGCTTCAGGGCCAGAAATCAAATTCGCCAGAGTTAAACTTCACTTTTAAAAAATGATCAAGGCTTCCCTTTTTTTCTGTTTAAACTCTTGTTAAAATAGAAAATACCTAATCTCATTAGAACCTTTCAGAGATTGTCTCATATAATCGAAAGATACCAATAGACTGCATTGTAAATAGTAAACAAAATAATTATGAGATGAAGCAGCACAACCGGCTTTGAGCGTCTGTTTATGTGTATGTGGTCCTGGAGATATGTAGCAGGATAGATTATAGCTCAAATAGATTGTTCACTAATGGGAGGTCAGCGGTTTGAACTTCCTACAGTCCAGCACTAATTACAATTTATGTCAAATAAATGATTTCACTGGAAGGAAACTTCTCTAAGTGGTCTGGAGTTCAACAGCTTCCATGTTATCTGGGACTAACTGCCATGGTGAATTAAGCTCATGAGCAGCACCAGAGTGCTGCTCTCACTTGAACAATGAAGAATTTTGCATCATATATATATTTAAAAAAAAAAACTGCTTTAAGACAAAATGAAATCAAATGTTGATGCTGAGTCAACACAAAGAAACATAAAGGATATTAAATAAATAAAGAAGGTTATAGAATCGCCTAACCAAGACGATGAAACCTTGCAAAGCAAAGGAGCTCTGATCAACATTTTCTCCCAGCCAACATTAGGCTGGTGGAGAACTTTGCATAGCATTTGCTCCTACAGTAGGTAGGTTGCTCCTTTTTGTTCCAGATAAAAAGTGGTTAATGCTCACTTGCTATTACCATTAAACAGAAACATGCTTTTATTATTGTCTCAATGATGACACTTCCTTAGGGTCCGTCATATGCAGACTTTTAGAACCATTTTGATTAGCGCTAGCATTATCCAATGTAGTATTTGCATCAATTACACACACACAGGCTTTAATTAAAATTTGATGCCCGTGTGTGTTATCAAACTAGTTGAGCTGGCTGTTCTGCAACTGTGCCCTAGTTGTAAAAATGCTGCAGTCCATCTTATTTCCCATAGAGTGCAGCAGCGTGCAGGTTTAAAGGATGAAGTGGCGCAATTTAGCCGTTTACCGCCCCAGAGACACAGAACAGGGCCCTGTACATGCTTTCCTTTCATAATCCATAACTAACAACTAAAATCAAAAATAATTAAGATAAAAAGTGTGCAACAATCTGCAGTGGTCATTAGGGCAGACATAAATGACATCTCCTGTATTACATTTAATGAAAAATATATATTGGTATGTTGGTGTGGTTGAAGATTCCTTTGTGTTTCAACCTAAGTTTATCAGCATCTTGTAGTTTGCAAATACTCGTGCTTATCTGGCATTTACTGTACTTGCAACTTACTTTCATTTTGACTTTACTTTATAACACTATCTTTAAATACTTTACATGAGTATGGATACATTTCCCTGGAGTATTTCCACGATGTTTAATCACATGATCCATGATTGTGACTCAAAGGTTTGACACACCCACAACATGTGATTCGTGCTAGCACATGCTGTGAGTAATGCTGTTTACACTGTTTGAGGAAACTACATTATTTCAATTTTATCATTCGCTCACTTACAGAGGCAGCATGCTTATATATTGTAGCGTCCCTCTGACAGAAGACAGAGACGATGTATTCCAGTTACCGGCTGTTTATTGAGAGCTGTAACACAGGCTACTGTGGGCCGTAGCCGACGCCAAAGAAAACCCGCCGAAAAACTCAAAAGGAACGCGCTCTCTCAGTCTTAAAACAGACAACTCCTCTCACTCTCTCTCTTTCTCCCGCCCGCGCGCCTCTCCTCTCCACACACACACACACACACACAGCCTCTCCAACCCCCACCCCTCCAAACACTCTCAGCCAACCACACGCATGTTCTCCTACAGATTCTCTGTCATAGGTAAATGAACTGATGGACAGGCCAACTGGCCTCTAAGCTGTCACACATTCAGGAACACTCAGTAATCACATTGCTAACAGTGTGGGGCGACTATGTCATAAGTGAACCGCGTTCCCAACACAGAACTCTGATATTACAACAGTCAACTAACTTGTACCCCAGTAC
>VURO01021976.1:7118-34426 GCA_015108175.1 Pelvicachromis taeniatus
GTGTGTGTGTGTGTGTGTGTGTGTGTGTGTGTGTGTGTGTGTGTGTGGGTGGGTGCATAAGCTGGGAGAATCATCTTCATATTACATGAACGGGTTGCTTCCCAGACCGTGTGCACCCATGGGATGCTGCTCTGCTTGAGAGAGATGATAACGCAACCTCTCAAACACAGCTAATGAGCACTAACAACCTGAGTGATGATGCTCATGCATTAATCAAACCAATGAATCCGGTCTCTCTCCTCACTCCTGCGTCCTGTGAAACTGAGTAAATGATGCCAATTTGGCAGAGTAGCTTGCCAGCCTTGAAACATGAGGAAAATGTTTTTGCATGGATCCACTATGATTTTGTATCAGACGTGTGGCACTTATTCATATCCTGGGATCTAAACGATGTGACAAACATTTGCAGAATGTAGTTACTGAACATGATCTTTTCAGGCACTCATTCCTGTTCTTGATGTGGGTGAGTAAAAGGTTGAAGTGTGATTAAAGTCAGTCAGTGAGTAAATGATGATGCTTTTGTTTGTGAACACTATTATGATAATAAATATTAGTGCTCAAACCTGTTGCTTAATGAGGAGTTTGATGCATACTTTTCGTGTTGTTTCCCTTTATATATATGCTTTAAAATGAAGTCAACTCTGCAAGGCACAGACTATCAATCAAAGCGTGTTTTTCTTAGAAATATTATTTCTTATTTTATTTTATCTTCAATACTATTGTGACACTGCAATTTCATGTACTTGCAAACTCAGTGTGGGCGCAGTGGTGTGATAAAATCCGGCCATACTGGTCTGAGCTAGGATTAGCCCCAAAGCCCAGTTTGCTCGCTAATTTGCATACCTTATTTTCACACGTGGTTGTTCGTTAAGATACTTAAATGTCAAATATTCATTCACAAATGCACACCTTCAAATGCACCTGTTGCCTCTGCAGCTGCGACACACTGACAATCCTGGGAAGCAATGACAGCACGAGATGTCTGTCAGTGAGCTGAGTGTGCTTTATGATCCAATCACACATAATCTGTTTGTCCACATCAGGACACAAGCCCAGTTCCCAGGCCTCAGGGAGAAAAGACAGACACGACAACTGGTGACCCACCCTCACTATATTTGCTCCTTGTGCAAAGAGACCAGAAGATGCTATAATCACCTCATCCCATCTTCTAATACCTACAAAAAGGTTGTTTAAATAAGATTAAGTGTTCTTGTCTTTTAAGTTGACAAGCATATTATGCATCTTACTATTCAATTAGCTGTTTAAATATAAACATACCTTAAATGTTTAAATAAATGTGCTAATGCTACTAAAATTTTTGTATTATTTTGTTCTGTTTCTGTTCTGTTTGTTCTGTCAGGGTTAAATGCATTATAGTCATCACAAAGCGCAGATGAAGCAACCAAGAAAAGTCCTCAGCAGAGACTCTTCACATTAGCTCTTCTGCCTACATTTTGTAAGCCTGTGTTGTGTGTTTTTGCCTGGAATAAATGATCTTTGGATTTAGTGGTGCTGTGCGGTTGGGTACTCAACTCCTATCAAACTGTTAATCAAAGACATTTTTAATATAACAACAAGTAATTACCAGTCATTTAAAATTGGCCAGCAGTGTCAAAGTGTGGTCATCCAAACATAACATCCTTTAAAAACATTTGTATCTACTATCAGCATTATGCTGGTGAAGAAATATAATACTGCAGCGCACAAACATTGCTTTGTAAAAGAAACATTTTTCAAGGATTTAGATTTTTTTAGTTCTCAGAGGATTTATGTTACTTTCACTGTCTGGCCTCCATCACAGTTGAGATTAAAGATCATGATACAGCTGATCTCTTCACAACTACTTCCTGTTAATTGTATTTGGCCAGCTGTGGAATTTAATATTTAACTCAATATTTAAAAGTTAACTCAAATTTCAACAGAACACAATGTTGTCATTTTATGCTACTGTGGTACCTCCAAAATCATAACTACACCTTCCTCAGTTTGGATGATGATGTGCGTAGGTCAAATGCTGATTAGTTGATAAGTGGGTCTTTTAATTAGTTAATTGTAGTTTTCACTCTGAAACAGTGATGCTTTGTGGCTTAATGAAAAATTGGAATCAGATCATCATGCTCATCTCTACTGTCATCACAAGCTCTGAAAATTACAGTTTCTCGTCTTGCTTTTAAGGCTACATAACGAACAGGGAGGGACTACCAGTGTTAAGCCAGTGAAAGCGTAATGCATCATCAGCACCAGTGCCATCTGTCTAACAGCGGCAGATTGATTTACAGCTAAAACCAGACCTTAGATGTTTGGGCTTGCTTAGTATCCACAGGTGTTAAACTGTCATCTTCACTGTAGAAGAAATTAAGATGATTCATCTTTAGAAGCATGATGAGTTGCAAATGTTAAAAAATTGCAGCAGTTATTGTCAAATTTACAAGACTACCCTACACTACGCTGAGGAGATTCCCACACCAGATGACTAAGCAAGCTACCTAGTGCAACTAGTTTATTGCATGCCACTGCACTAACATAATTATCCAAATTGAGACACAGTCTACTCTACGTTTGGACCGAGGTGGGGTTGAGTGATCAGTTGAGACCAAACAGCCACTTCATAAACACATGGCACAACATAGAAGAGCCACCTCGACGGGACAAGACTCGGCTGTCCATCTGCATCTAATGAAAAAAGGTCACTCTTTTGAGGATGCCAATGTTCACATTTTGGACAGTGAAAGAAACCATCTATGTCCACTGTGAACAACCATCTTTGAACAGTTTGTGACATCAATTGTCTGCCATCTATAATCCAGTTTTGAGATTCCTTCCCAGTCAGGATTTGACTTATGAATTGGGTATGGAGTGGCACATCAGTGTCCAATGTAGTGATTTATGTGCAAGTATACCATCAAAATACAAGAAAACAGCCTTTGAATAGCTGTCCACTGTAGTGACCACTATGCATGAAAGAGTTAAAGAAGTCCAGACGCTTTTCTTTCCATGCTCCTTAGACCTCACAGAGTAGTATATGGATTTGACTGAAAGTGTTACTCCCTTCATGTTGACTGGAAATCATAATTTAGTTGCAGGTGTTGGGTTTTAGCTTTTCTACTCTTCTCCTAAGGAAATAAATGTATTCTTTCCGCCCTTATAATAACCAAAATGTAACATCCTACTAAAATCATACAGGAAACTGGGAGTTACAAACTTTTTATAATCAAAATGTAACATTCTAGTAACATCCTTGATGTTTGGTGTGGGTTCAGTGCATTTGTTACTTATCATAATTCAAAGATCCTTCAGAGACATTGTTTAAGATCTCCATGTCTGTTTGCTCAGTCCAACAATGACAGGGATGAGATGCAATACTGATTAAAAATATGAATAAGATGACATTATCAGGCAGTTTCTCTTGTTATATAAACATGAAAAGTGAGCAAAAAAGAGAGATTTTCTCCACACTGCTGGCGACTGAAGAAAGTGTTAAAGTTCTGGAAAGTTACAGCCCCTTTTTTCCACAAACGTGTTGGGGAAGTTGCTTTTAGAAGCTATTTAAGCCTGCGTCATGCAATTTACTGAAAAAGAGAGGGTCTTGGTGAGATGAAACAGAGTACTGTAAGTGTAACAATGCGATGTTTTAGTCATAATAGGAACAATGTGCAATACTAAACAACACCTGACCCTGAGGGTAGAATCAATACTCACCTGTTTCACAAGACAACATGTCATTCAGCCAAAAAAGCTGCCTGGCCAACCAGATAGCCAAAGCAACAGATGTCTCCATCAAGCCAAAAGACTAAATCTGCACATGGTTCCTTCCTTTTTATTGTGACATCATGAATATTCACAAATACAAAAGCCACTGCAAGTTAAAATCAACTTTCAAATCCACTGTTATTTATTCATTTGCACAAAGCGGACACAATATATGATGAATTGTTTACACCTGGACGCAGTCGGTTTATATACTGACCGATTCTTCACACCACATAAACTTTACATAGCCACCTTTAAAAGAAGAGAAAAAGAAACATATTGAGTTGAGCCTTTAAAGAATACATTCAGACAGAACCACTTTGGTCCAGGAGAGTGAGTGACCCAAGCTGCTAACTTTGAATGCAAACATGGTTATGGTCACAGCTTAAAATACATGTAGTAGCTTGAAGCTAAATTAGGATATAGCTCTACTGAATCCTATTATCTTTGACGTTTACAACATTCCTTTATTACTTTGTGAAATGTCTACAAAACAATGAAATAAAGATAAAAAAAAAAACTGCAAAGGTACTTGTGGCAGAGCCACGCTCGATGTACTTCCCAGCAAAAATGTGGCTGTCTACTTGCTCTATTACTATCCTCAGCAGATGTTGATCAAAAATAACCTCAGCCTGCAATTTTTTCCCACCTCGACAGCAGGAACTGACTGAAGTGTAAATGCACAGAGCCTTGATCTGAATGAGAAACATGTTGCCGCTGTGGGCTACAAAATGGCACTGAGGAATCACAATGAGAGTAGTTTCAAAAATAAAACAGAGAGCTGTTCCTTCTTCGTGGCTTATACAGGCATGATATTTGGAAATGTCCGATGGTGCTTTACTGTATATGCTAGAGGGAGACTGACTCATACTAACCTCTGACCTCTGTGCTCTGTGTCAAGCCAGTTGCACTGGCTTCTATCAAGCCTCTGGCGGCAGCCTATTATTCATCCTACATCCACAAATCTGGAATACTGAAACTACACACATTCACACCCTGAAAATATGCACACCCACTCAAAGACATGCGTGAGAAATATAGACTGCAATCAAATAAATCACCTGTATAAACACATATATAGAGAGACGTAGTATTTACCAATTATAAATTAACATTGTGCAAATAGATACATACAAAGTCAAGTTCAGTTCGTTCCGGCAAAAGCTTTCAGCAATTTAGATATTAATTTCTGCTCTGCAGGTTGCTTCCCTTCTTTGAAAATAAATGCAATCAGACACGAATGTACCACTGTCTGATTGGCTTTATTTGCCACTCGAAAGCATGCTTGTTCGGCTTTTGTGGCGCAGAGTTTTGTTCAGAAGTGTTCACAGCCACCGCAGACATGGTACAGTTGCACATTATACTCTGCTTGTATGGTTACTGGGCGAATCCAGTCACTAGCAGTCATTAGCAAAGACGTTTCGTCTGACACAATGGCACCGTACAGTGAATTATTCACGCAACTCTTAAGTTAAGCTAGCAAAAGTCCCGCGACCATCCCCAGAGGTGACGTGCCATTTTTAGGAACGATGCTGGAGTCACATCTTTACAGGTCGTAAAGGTGTGTGCATTTTTATCCTTGATTGGATAGCCACCCTGGATTCAGGGGCGAGGCATGTGAATCGGACAACATCTTAATGGCAAAAGGTAGAAAAGGAAATGCATGTAGTGGCAAAGGAATTCGACTATCACCTGAAAAACACACACGGCAAGTTTAAACAGCTGCAACTATAGCAATCAGCAGTATTCAACTAATATAAAAAAAGATGTATTTTAATCTAAAATACATAAGAAAGTCAAGTGATGATGATTTTAGCTTATTTATAATTGATCCTATACCATCGCTTGACCTCCTTTAATGTCGATACGCAAGACGAGAAGGACCTGGGGACAGCAGCTGCCAGTTTCCCATGAGCCCTGAATGAGGTCACTTAAACAACACTGTGGTCACCATATTGTTTGAGGTATAGTCAACAGAATGTTTCTTTTTTTTTTTTCTGCACATTTTCATCTAAATCACATAGACAGGAAAACATTTAGAGATATTAGAGCAAAGCATATATCAAAAACAAAGTTTCCCCATCTGTCCCTACCACATGTTATGTTGTATATGTTGTAGTCTTTTTTGTGTGTATTCAGTTCTTTATATTTAAACTTTAGTACCAGAAACTTGATAGATAGGATGAGTTAAAGCAGAAGCTCAAGCAAGGACCCTGTGACTTTTACAGTTGTTGGGGGGGTTTTTTTGGTGCTTTTGTTACTTCAGGTTTCATGTGTGGTTTATCGTTACGATCTTCCGTGGCCCATCTGCCTTGGGATGCGCTTGCAAAAATTGTTCAGCATGCGGCAGCATCTTAGTCTGTGTTATAAAACAGCTAAACTAATCCATTCACGAGACACGCGGCACATTCGAAATGTCAGTGTGGATGTCCGCCCTTCCTAATCCTTGTCTCACACTGTGGTGACGGCTCTCCAGTGACGCAGAGCTCTGAGGGCCGACCTGAAAAGTGACACCATTAACTCGGCTCTTTACAGCTGAGCAGGTCAGTCTGTCAGAGCATGATGAGAAATCAAAGCCATCCAACTTCCTTTTTTAAGCAGTCCCAGTAGCTTTCATAGGTGGCTCTCCATGTTCTCTCTCTGCACTTCGTAACACTGCAGTTTGTCGGTAATGCTCATGTCCTCTACCAGGATGTAGTTGCTGATGGTCCCCTCGTGCAGCAGTGAGGCACACCTCCCTTCCTCTGTACTGTGGACCATGCCATTTTGGTTGCCAGTGACAAGCATGTGCCTCTCCTCGGGGTTACAGGCTGGGTTGGTGGTTTTGGCGATGTCTGGGAGGTGAGGCACTCGAGGAGCGTGATTTAAGAGGCTGGCTGATTTTGTGTTCGGGGTATTGCTATAGGTGTGGCGGTACTCCTCTTCAATGTTCCTCCCTAGCTTCCAGCGCTTCCACTTCTTCAGGATCTCAGACTGCACCTGAGGAGACAGCAGAGCCAGAAAGTAGACACTACAAAGCAGCCAAACATCTGAAGATGGTGTTTTTGTTGCGCAATTGAGATGACTCACTTCTTTGTTGATAAAACAGTACAAGATGGCCACCAGGAGACCCTGTGAAGACAAACGGTGCTGATTTCATTCTGTCTCCTAGTTCATTTCACCCACAATATTCACATGATACTCTGCAGCTACAAAAATATAAAACTGAATGTATTCTAATATATGCACCACACTCCAGGCAGAAACTGCAAGTTTGCTTTTTTAAAAATAAACCACAAGTGCCTTTGAGTAACATCTGTCTTAAGATGTAAGCCTCACAGCTACGCTTGCCATCTTCTGACTTTGAAATTCTCTTTTGCTCTGTCTGTTGGTCATCTGTCATCTCTGTTTCCAGAGCCTAAAGGTCACTCTAATTATGTCACTGTGTGACAAAGTCATTTATCAGTGCTCATAGTGTGTTAACTTAATCTCTTCTGACACACACGTATTACAGCACATCACGACTGTCTCAGAGATGAAAAACTCACAGAAGCAGAGATAGACAATTATGCAAGATTATGATGATGGTTATTATTTTTTAGTAGCCTACAACATACATTTTGAACTTGTAACTGTGATTCAGATGCTGTTATGGTTCGGACATTTAATCTTATTAAGTTAACATTTGTTAACCTACAAAAACCAAACCTTAAAATTGCTGTTTCAACCATTTTGTCACATCTCTCCACACAAGCACTTCATATTGATAACACCCAGTGACCCTTGTTCAGGACTCCTTGGCAAACACAAAATTAAATTAACTGGTTCCCATCAATCAATTTCTGTCAGTTATTCAGTTCACAAGCCTAACCATGAAGCTGTCACAGGGCGAGTACCATGTATTACCAAGTATTTTTCCATGGGAAGTGTCGAGGGCTGTATTTTAACCTAAATCACAATTCTCTCCCTTAAATCTCACCTTTTTGGTACCAAGCAGTAAGTGATACTTAAACCAATCAGAGTAAAACTGGATGTGAATCATGACCTCCTTAGTCAAAAACCTACCAGCAACTGCCATCCTAAGTGCCTCCATATGTGGACCATTACGCCTTGGCATCCATTCTTGGCACAGCGGTAGCATCAAGGCTGTGTTGAATGCATCTCAGACAAACCGTAACCTTTATTGGTTTGAGGTGTGTATTTTTTTTTCCTGTTCTGTACTCATGCAAGGACAACTGAGGTGAATTATCATACCACACAAAGCTTTATCAATAATAACTTTCATTAGAACCAGAGAAGCCTTAATTCACTGTCCTCTGAGGCACGCCACTCTCCCTAAGGTGATTAATGATGCTGAATCATACTAGAAAAAGTGTTGTTGTGAAAAAATAAACATGTTTCAAAGTTCATGACTGACAGTCTTTTGCTAAAGTCCAACCTGGAAAGAGGAGAAGAAGAGGTCAGTGAAGAGCCTGGTGAGACGCAAGCCAATGCTGCCAGTGGTGGTCTCATCTGTTACGAAGATAAAGACCACGTTATGGATCCCGAGCAGCGGGATCAAGGTTAGCGTTGACTTAGCCAACCTGGGACGAAGGAGAGGAGAGACAAAAGCACAGAAAGCAAAGACTAAGTAGAGAAAGAAAAAAGAAATGCAAATTTAACAGAAAAACAACCTCAGATTCACACTCACCGGCACTTATAGTCTGTGTATCTCATTTGGTGTGCTCGGAGCTTTGACACGAGAATTTTGATGATATGGATAAAGATTGACAAGTTGATCTGCGAAAGACAGATATGTCAACGTTAATGGAAATAGTTTACTTAGATTATGCAAAAAGATACCACCAAAAAGCTCATCTTTCTCCAATACAGTGGAGATGTATAACTGTCGTGGTCCTGGGTCCTTCTATGCAGCGTTTTTGAGTTTTCCTGTGTTTTCTGTCATTTGGTATTATGTCTAAGTCACATTGTTATTGTAAAGGTTTATTCTTCTGTGCCTGGGTTATTATGGTTTGTCACGTCCTCCCTCATAGCTGCGTGACTCTCCATGTGTTTCCCCGTGTATTCATCTGTTTAGATTTCCCAGTTTCGTTTTGTATCAGTTCCTTTCAGCAAATAAAGCTGTATTTTGAGTTTAAGTCCCGTTTTCCCTGAGTTTGCATTTGGGTCCTCTCCTGCCTGCACACAGCCAGTTTGTGACATATTACTCTTCCAGACGCATACAAGCCCAGAAAATAGTGTTTAATGAGAGAAATGGTAGAAATCTGAGCAATAAATATCACAAAGGATCAGCAGATAAACGCATAACTATCTCCATTAGTCCCAATAGCTGTGCAAAAAAAGTGTTTTCAAGCACATCAGGAAACCCTTTCATAACAACTGGCATTTCAGACAGCAGTAGGTGTTCTCCTGATGAAATCACTTATGATGTGACCTTTAATATTTTAAAATAATTTGTCATGGGTAATTTGTGGTGCTTGGACCTAATGCGTGCATTTAATTTCTGTCACGGATTGTCATATCAGCAGCCCAGCATGAGAATTTAATGGTTAATGGAACTGTGTAATGCTATACATTTATTCAACATTTAAAACCATACGGTAACTTATATTATTTAACAAAGGAGCTTAACCATGGCCATGATAAATTGTTAATCAATATAAATACACATTTACTGGCCACTTCATTAGGTACATCTTACTAGTATCATTTTAGAGCCAGAACTGTTTTAATTCATCGTGGCATAGATTCAACACAGCGCTGGAAAGATTGCTCAGAATCTGGAAGCAGCCATCAGAAGATGGGTGCAGTGTGGTTACAAAGGGATGGGCATAGTTGGCAACAATGCTCACGCAGGCTGTGGTATTTAAATGATGATCGTTTGGTAGTAAGGGCCCAAATTGAAAATATATATCTCTTTTTTCAATCGCTCTGTAAAATAAAGAGATGATTGTATGTGAAACACCTGGGCCAGCCTGTACGGTATCAACAACTGTGGTGCAATCAGCGTCACTTAAATCATCTTTCTTTCTCATTCTGATGCTCGGTTTGAAGTTGAAGTACAACGTTTATGCCACAATTATTTACTTCAGTGAGCAGTTGACGCTGTACCTATCAAAGTGGCTGATGAGTGTATATAACAGATGTAAAGCTAACTATAGGCTGGATAAATCTGTCAGCACACTGCGCATTAAACCACCTACATATTTATCTACATATGCATATCTGTATTTCTATATTTGCACAGACTAGAATGAAATTGCTGTAATTGTCAAAATATCTTTAACACCTGGAGCAGTCTCACACACGCTATACACAGACACACACCCACACAATCTATGTGAATAGTGCAGTGTAGTTTTCTACTGTGCCATGCAGCTTGAGAATGATGGGATCAAGATAAAGAGGGAAACAGTGAAATGGGGACCAGCCCTCCCATTCCTACAGGAACTCAAAGACAGGAATTCCTGTGGGATACAGGTCACTTAGCTGGACGATAAATGCATGGAAAGTGCCAGGATGTCTGGCTTCACTTAAGAGCCACGACAAATTGGACTTGTGTCAATGCTTAGAAGTGACCTTTGCAGAACACACCTTCAATAAAAGGCCTGGTGACAGGATTAATAGAGGTTGCCAAGCTGGTCACAATGCAAATATGAATTTTATTTAATCCAGGAATCTTTGACTCCTGACAGGCTTCACAGAAGTTCTATCTAAAGCACGTCTTGCCTTTAACACTACATAAATAAAAGAGGTGTGTTTAATATTTAACAGTGGACGAGTGGGGGATAAAAATAGCTAGAAATGCCAGATTGACAGTTACACATATACCATTTTAAGGTGAAGCTGCTTTTTTGCCATTAATGTTTACATGCAGGAATAATTGAAATGCTAAAAAAAAAAGGATATAGCATAACAACATGCAAAGACACAGAAAGAGAAGGAGGAGGACGACAAAATTACCATAACAGCTACCAGTATCGGAGCACGTATGATCCACCAGTATGTCATATTTATATTTTGCTCCCAGCAACTGAAAAGAAAAAAGAAAAGCACTGAATGAAATATCAGTGAGAGACCACCTGACATATTTCCTCTGTTTTACTAGACTGCTTGTGGACACGGCTCACACTGTAAAGCATGTTGTTAAACTGTACTGTAACTACTGCAAAAGTAGAAAGCTTTTAATTTCCCTGCATCTGCAGTGACTTTTAAGATTTTACATAAGAGCACAGTTTGACCTTAAAAGCACCCCGTTTACTGCTTTGCATAGCAGTATATATTTGGGGTTCTGCTGAATGTTAACATGAAATATTAAGAATGTGCAAACACAGCTGTTAAACCAAACTGGCATCCAGCAGGAGATAAAGCATGTCTGTGTGAAAAGTTTAATTGCAGCCAATCCTTCATGTAGTAAATTGTGTGTTAAATTAACCACAAGCGTCAAGGTTTTAGGAGAAACACAATCTGCTGACTTTTTTTTGACGTGTTGTCCTGATATAAATGCTACAAGTTAGAATTTAAACACGCTGGCAGGTTTTCACCCTTGTTAAACCTACTGGAGAACAGGGAAGAGGGAAAGAGAGGGAAACTTACTGCTGATTTTCATACAGGTATTTCATCGCCAGCCATGGCACGAGGAATATTAATGGGGTACCTGTGAAAAAACAAGAGTTGTCTAAATGCAAAACAGCCAATTAGCACGGCTGTGTTTTGATTCATATTTGCATACTCTTACTTCATTTGGCTCAATGCACAAAGTATCATATAGCACATAACTGACTTGCATCCCCTGACCTATGACTTCATAGATTTGGGCCAGCTCACCCCAACCGATGCACTGGTAAATTTTGAAGTAGTTCCTCTCTGTAAACACAGTGATGACCAGGAGGTTGTGGAGGTAGATGCCTTCTACCAGCAACCAGTAGCTGTTAGCCATGATACTATACTGCATCATAACCATGGCGATGCGACAGCTCACCATTGTCTGCAAGAAAAGGTTAACGTGACAAATTTTAAACCATCAAGAAGAATCACCTGACACATTATTTAGCCGATGTGAATGACGACATCAACACTGCAGGAAATGGGAGCTCCTTCTGCCGCTGAGATTCGGGCTCTGTGCTGTTGTAAGATTGTAAGATTTTACAACAGCAGCAACTTTAAACCCAGTATCAGCCAGCTGTGACACGCAGCACAACCCAAGAGCACATGGTCCTCCTTTTATTTATTTATTTTTTTCCTCCTTTTATATATGAATCTCTTCTGCAGTAAACTACTGTATTTTATCCTGGTCATGTATGCAGTTTCTCATCTTGTGTTCTTTTATTATATACACTTTGTAATATGCATAAATACGTCACAGGTACATGTTTCAGATCATCCAACAAATTTTAATATTAGAGAAAGATATAAATATTTGTTGGACGCAAACATGCAAAACATTTTAATATTAGACAAAGATAGGCAGCACAGTGGCACGGTAGCTAGCACTGTTGCCTCACAGCATGAAGGTCCCAAGTTTGATTTCACCATCAGGAATTGAACCCAGTGTGGAGTTTGCGTGAGTTCTCTCCGGGTACTCCAGCTTCCTCCCACAGTTCAAAGACATGCAGTTAGTGGGGTTAGGTTAATTGGAAATTCTAAATTGCTCATGCAGGATTGAATGTGAGTGCGAATGGTTGTCTGTGTCTAGGTGTTAGCCCTGCGACAGACTGGCGACCTGTCCAGGGTGTACCGTGCCTCTCTGAATCAAGAAATCACTTACATAGAACTTATGTGACAAAATGAAGCAGGCTAAAAGATCCCCAAAAGCAATGCATAATGCCACAATTTAAATAACCACCTGAGAAACAAAGTCAATAACATCTATCAGCCTGGAAAAGGTACAAAGCCATTTCCAAGGCTCCAGGACTGGTGAATCACTGTGAGAGCCATTATACACACATGGAGAAAACTTGGAACAGTGGTTAACCTTCCCAGGAAGGACAGGCTCCAAGAGCACATCGATGACTCATCCAGGAGATCACAAAAGAACCCAGAACAACATTAAAGAACCGCAGGTTTCACATGTCTCAGTTAACTTCAGAGTTCACGATTCAACAATGGGAAAGAGGCTGGGCAAAAATGCCACCCACGGGAGAGTTCAAGGAGAAAACCACATCAAAAAGACCACAAAGGTTCATTTGCCATAAAAAAAACATCTTGATGATTCCCAAGACAGAAAGATAAACTTTTTGAAATGTTTCAGTCCCATTACATTTGCCGTAAAAGTAACGCTGAATTTCAGATAAGGAACATCATACCAGTAGTAAAATATGATGGTGGTAGTGTGATCGTCTAGGACTGTTTTGCTGCCTGATGACCTAGAAGACTTGCTGTGGTAAAGAGAACCATGAATTCTGCTGTCTATCAAAACATCCTGAAGGAGAATGTCTTGCCATCTGCTCGTGACCTCAAGCTGAAGTGCACATGGTTTCTTCAGCAGGACAATGATCCACCTCTGAATGGCATAAGATGGCACAAATATCTCATCTGATCAGACTGATCTAGTCAGCTTTTTCAGTTAGAAAGCTAATAGGAAGACAACAGTTACTTAAATAACAACCAAGCCACACAGAAGAGCATCTCTGAACGTACAACATGCCAAAACCATGAAGCAGATGGGCCACACTGGGTGCCACTCCTGACAGTTAAGAACAGGAAACTTAGGCACTGGTACTAGCAAGTACTAAACAAATTGGCTAATGAGCGTGTATGTAAATCCTTTAAAAAGGATTGTTGTTCAGAACCTAAATCCAGGACTTTTTGGCACTTTTATTTTATCAGCTAAGCAAAAACGTAATCAAAAGTGTCACAAATAAGAAAACATTTGTCTCATTTCCACCTCTGATAAACTCCTTTGGTGATCACTGTTAAACATGAGGAGCAACACTGACCTCGTTGTTGACCAGCAGCTCTATTGGAGCTATAGATGCGCGGGGGAATCCCTGCTCCTGGTCTCTGTTCAGACCCTGTGCTATGTGGCTGGTTTCGAACAGAGCATCTTTGATGAGCACAGACAAAGCTCGCAGGATGAAGGAGAGAAAAAGATTCATGTGGATGTTGTTCCTCATGCAGTGGAGTTTCCTGACGAAGGAGAAGCAACAATCATCCAAGAGGTAATCTGTGTGGTGTATCAATCAGCTGTTTTTGCTCTCTTAAAATGTGCTTGAAATGATTTAAAGTGTACATTATTCTTACCTAAATAATATGAGGATCCCAAGAGCCAACACTAAAGCCACCAAGGATAAGGAATAGCCCACGGTGTACATGATCCGAATATGGACATAGTACTGCTGCAGATCAGAGCACACGTTTGTTACATTTTTACTTTTTATTTATAGTAAAATTAGACAACATGTGTTCGTTCTTTAGTTTCTCTCGGCTATATCTAATGCATTCAGACCAGGAAGAATAAAAAAAGACAATTCTTACCAGATCTGGTACTTGTTCATGAGAATCACACTCGCTGGTATTATATGTAGTCACCCACTGGCCATTCACATCACATTCCTGATACACCACGCCATGCTGAACTACACACACACACACACACACAAACAGGCCTCTGTGATTTACTGGGAACTCCAGTCATAGGCAGCTGTCCTTCTCTGCAGGGTATTTTAAGTGATCTGGCATGAGCATGTCTGAAATATAGTGTATGGCCAAAAATTCACACATCTCTTACCTTTAGGGTGCCAGGGCAAATACCACGGGCATGGCACAACAACAGTAGTGTTAGGGAGTCCATCGGGCCAACAGGCATAATTGTTAAAAGTCCTGTTGCACACCAGGCCTGTGTTTAAACAAAAATAAAAATCATAATATATATGCTGTGAAACCACAGACTTTCACTGAGAGTCTAAAACTTGCAGAATGCAGTAAAAATTAATGATGTATTATATATTTGGAATGATTGTTACTAGCAGCTATTATGTAAACATCAGGGTAATTTATCTTGACTTCAGAGTCCTGACCTCCTACTTACAGTTTATCACGTCTTCAATCGTGTTTCAGAACAGACGACAGAAACAACATTAACTGTACAGAGAAATGGGTGTTCGCAAAGCGATGTATGGGCTAAGCTGCTCTTACGCTAATAGAGGGTGACAGGAAAGGTATGTAAGTGCTGCAAAGTGGTGTGATTTTGCATGCAGTGTGGGAAGCAGCCTTTCTGAAAGTTGGGGCAATCTGCTGCACTAACCAGCAAGCATAAAACATGATAACGGTCTTTAATGCAACTGAAGGGCAGCGTTTAGCGTGTAGTTAAACATTTTGCAGCTGCTTTTTACTGAGCATGAGCAGAAAGTGAGCGTGGTGTAGTAAGTGTATGACTGGAGAGGAAATCGCTGCCGCCTCATGGACTGGTGACCAAACTATTACCTGTTCTGCAACATTAAAAGGTTTTGTTTTTTTTTAACAATGTGTGTGCGAATCTCTTACTGTCACATTTACATTGCTCCGAGATGTTGCAAATGTTGCTAAAGTGGTTATAATTAATAGTATTGTATTAAAAGCTTATAATTCCTTTCTGTTGAGTCATTGTCATAGCCCAACACAACTCCCTGCTTGGAATATTAAAGAGCAAACTGTTACCGTACTACTAAACCATCTAGTTAATGTGTTTACTGAAGTAGTTAGAAAGCAAAGAGACATACACGCAGTCACCTTGCTTACAATTCCCGGAGATGGCTGTTGAATTTGAACAATGTTCAGTTGATAGAAAAAACCAAAGTGTGTCAAGAAAATATCCCCCGAACCATAACACCACTGCTATCATCCTGGACTGTTAATACATGGCAGAATAAATGCATAGTGCATTCAGGAAAGCTCTTCTGCATGCCTTGGTTGTAAAGACTGGTAATTTGACTTACTGTTGCTTTCATCAGAATTTTCACCCACACAACTACCATTTATTTATTTTCTCTTTTTCAAACACTCAGCTCAGCCCATCTGGCATCGACAACCATGCCAGATTCAAAGTCACTTGAATCACCTTTCTTCCCCATTCTGATGCTCAGTTTGAACCTCAGCAAGTTTTCTTGACTTAGTCTAAACACACTGAGTTGTTGCCATGTGAACAGGTGTACCTGATACAGGTCCACTGATTGTATATATCCCTGAAAAGCTGGTGAAGATCAAAACTGGAGCTAACAGTGGGGCAGAAATATACCTAATGAAACCTCTCTGGATGGGTGAACCCAGAAACAGTTTGCTAACAAATGTACAGCTGTACACAAGGATAATATTACATTATAGCTTACACTTTAAATGCTTATAGCTAGTAATTGGAATACAGCACATTTCCAGTAGTTCAGTAAGGAAAATAGTGGCACAGTCTACAGCGTGAATATGAACATTAGTTTTATTTCTCTTGCACAACTGACGAGAGCGCAATGGCAAAGCAAAAACTGCAGCTCTTGAGTTTCGTACTCTTTAGCTACCATGGCCCTTTTATATTTATTTAATTTAACCTTAAAGGACCTCACTATTCCTTCTCCTTTTACTGTCATGGTTCTGGGTCCTTTTGGCCCTGCATTTTGTGTTTTCTTGTATTTTTGTGGTATTTTGTATTATGGGTTGTGTTCTGGTTCATTAGCAGTCTTTAGGTATTCTATTGTGAGTTTCTTATATTCCCTGTTTAGTTCCTTGATTATTTTGTATTTTCCCCTTGTGTCTTCTCTGTGTCTCTCTCGCTCTGTGTCTGTGTTTGTATCGGTTGTATGAGTTCTTGTGTCTTGCTTCCTCCTCGTGTTTCATTTTGTTTTCCCCTGCCTGCCATGTTTATCCATGTTTCCCCAGGCAGTCATGTCTCTGTGTCTGTCTGCACCTCTATACGTCCTGTTTTACTTTGGCAGTCTCCTATCTGTGTGCGCCATGCTTTGCTTCTCTTACTGTGAAGTTACCTCATCTCATGTGTTATGTCTATCTTCGCGTCCTCCGTCTCGTTGTGCGTAATTTGCCCCAGCTGTCTTCTCCACATGTTTCCTGTTCCCTCGTCATTCCCCGTGTATTTAAGCCTTTTGTTTTCTTCTGTCTAGCGTTGCGATCTCCCTCATGGTTGTGTGTGTTTCTCCACATGCTTCCACATGTGTTTTGGTTTCTTGTTTTCACCCAGTATAGTTTTGTACTATTTTCAGCAAATAAAGCTGTTTTTGAGTTTACTTTAGCCTCCGTGAAGTCTGCGTTTGGGTCCTTTCCTGCCTGCACACAGCTGAATTATGACAATTGCAATTGCTTTAAAGTCTCTTTGTGCTGGTTTTCATCTTTGCCTTGAACTGTCAGCTTTGTGTTCATACCTAAATACTAAGAGAAAGATCATATGTGTTTTCTCATTCATGTTGGTGTGTGGGACTGTAGCCTATAGGTTTATATTGTTAAATGGTTAGTATGAGACCATGTGTTTCAGGTTATTTTATGGAGAAATATGAAAGTAATGGAACAAGTAGTGTAACTAATTATGTTCTCCTGGGAGTAATTCATTAATGTATTGTATTATTTTAAAGAAAAGTGCTCTATGTGTAATATTACTATTTTTTTGAGTAATGACAAATATTTGACATCTCAACATGCAATTAATTTGTATGAATATCTTTGATATGATGATTAGAGATGGTGGCGACTCTCAAAGGGGAGCCAGTGAGAATCAATAAGAGAATCAATAGGGAATCAAATCGATAGGTTATATCAATAAATCAGCAGTAGCAACCAAATTAAGCAAAATTCTATTTTTTTTGGATAACAGTCACTTAAAAGGATCTTAGTATACTGGCATATATTATACCCTTGTTACTTGGTGAGAGTGAAATCTCTAAAACTGGATGATATATCCAATAAATGAGTAAGACTTAGAAACTTTTGGAAAATGCTGCAGGTTGGATTTTTATAGCAGTGTGAAGGGGTCTAAAGTTAAAACTAAATTACAAGTTTAACACAGTGTTTAGCTCACCGGTGCTTGGTGGATCTTGGCTGTTGTTGCGTTCACACGCTTCCCTGTACAATTTCCAGCGCTCCGTCACCTTTTTCAGGGAAACAACAGCAGAAACCTAAGGAGACAGTAACATAGAAGACAATTCAAGAAAAACAATATCTGGAAGGTCTGTTTTCCTGGGGACTTATGGATACATTTCAACCAGGTAGACATGAAGAATACTGAGAACATGAACCTCGTGCAAAGCAACTGGCCACCTGACGTTCATTTGTTTCAGTTCACTTTATATATACGGTAGCTGTAAACAACTGGTTCTCATACTGGGGATTTAATCAATCAAAGTAACACCTTGTCACACAATAATGCTGTACTTATGCTACTGTACAGAGTGTTTAGGCTTCTGTAACTCTCTGGCTTCTTTCAAAAGGCAGCAGAACTAAAAAAGTCCTAACTGTGAAGGTCATTGACTAATATATATATATATATATATATATGTGTGTGTCTGTGTGGTTTCTAAGTATGCTTTTTGGACCCACCTGGATGCTGCAGGAGACAATGAGCACTGCCAAAAAGAGGAACAGCTGTGACATCCCTTATTCCTGCTGTTGGTGCTGGGATGGGATACTGCAGGGCTGAGAGGGGTTTTCACTTCATAAGGGGGCTTATCTACACTGGCCACGCTGCCTGGATGACACAGAGACATACAGTTCATCAAAGCTCATTGCAAACACGTTCTCGTTAATGAGGCTCAACTTGGCTGCGCAAAACAAGAGAAAACAGGAAAAGGCTTGACCACATCATTCACACTACAATTACACCAAATTTAGAAGGTATGGAAGTATAAGTAAAATAAAGGGAGAAGTCTTATGTCTTTTCAACTTGTGTTCTTAACACTCAAGACGTGTGGAGGGGAAAGGAGTGCTTATTCATTAAAACAGAGCCATGGTCGACAAAGTTTCCAGCTACACAAGATAGACCAGAACATCAAAGGGCCAAAAAACCTCCAGGAAATGCTGTTTGTCCCTTCAGTGAGACAGCTGCATGTAGTCAGTGATTCTGCTGGCAGCTGTCCACCTTCATGCTGAAGCCAGTGAGTATTTGGTTGAGTGTTTGTCAGTGTGTGCCAGAGGTCACTCACCTTCGCATTGACTGCCACAACACTCCCGAGAGATTTGACTGAAGCCGGAGAACGGAACGAAATCTGAAACGTTTCTGCAAAAAACACCTTGACCATGGAAACATTTTTGGCTAAAACGTTTCAAATTCCATTCCGTTCCAGTCTTGCGGTGGGTAGGAGGACGAGTTCGTGATGTTGTGTAAAGAATTTCTTACAAACGGAGGTGGGTATTTTTTCAACAGATAAGAGCACAATGTGTCGTGACAGATGAACAGTGTGTAATGTTCTTGGGTGGGAAAGCTTAATTCACAAGTTTTTCAGTCTCTGTTTTGACTGAAAATGTCATCAAGCTTCTAAAATCTGGGGTAAACAGCAGCTTGGAGGTTCCAGTCACAGTCTTAATGTTCACCCTATCAGACTTGATAAAATCTAAGCCAAAGACTTTCTTAATGGCCTGCTCAGTGTAATAACTACTGGATACAATTAGCATTAGCTGTAGTACAGCCTCACTGATTGCCGTAGGCGCCTGAGAGATCAGAGCTACTCTTGTCTAACCTGACATCAGGTCATGACTGGTCCAGCTCAAATCATAGCACTGACTCCTGTACCTCTGACAGCATCAGACATGTTCTGGTCTCAATCCTGTTTCTATGTTCTGTTGCTAAGAGGCCCATAACAGTGGCATCCCATCACACATTCCAGCATTTCTTACAGGTCATTAGGAAGCTGAGTATTTGCCAACCATATCTTTGCATAAAGCTGAAACTACAGGCATATCTTCACACCATACTGTACTTTAACCTCTGCTCTTCCAAACATTTGTACTGTAGGTATCTCAGGTAAGTTCTTACCAGAAAGAGATCATGAGCGTGCGACATTTCAGCATGTGTCCCGCTGCAACAGAAAGGCTGACATGTGGCTCAGAACCTGCTCCTCCTTGTGGCTAAAGCGTTACGCCATGTGTGAAGGTTTTCCAGGGGTTTCCTTCTTTCACACTCTATCTCTCCCTTACTCGCTCACTCTTTTGCCAGCCCACGCCACTCTGCAACTTAGCAGCGACTGGGAGCAATGATTAACCAAACTGCAAAAGTGGGAGTGAGGGTGCGTCAAATCAAAAGGGTTTACTACAGGAGAAAAGATTCCTAAACCTGGCTCCTGACCCCTTTTCTATGTTGCAACACAAAACATTCCAGCTATTACATTGTGTGTGAGGTTGTGAGGTGAATTTGAAATTGGTCTCTCACACTAAGAGTATGGATGGAGACCCAAATATGATATTTCATCATCACTTCATCACTAGAAGGAAATAAAAACTGCCTTTCCTAATTATTCTCTAGATGACCTCTACAACAAACTCCTTGCTTCTGTTTCAGGAGCACAGTTTTCAGTTTTCATTCATATAGTTTCTGCATATTTTTAGATATAATAACACCGAATGCCCCACAGCTGAAAACAAAAGAAGACTCTCTCGATAATGAATGTTCACTGCCTGTTATGCTCAAAAAGCAATGCTAAATCAGAGCACTGGAGGATTTTTAAGACACACCCTGAGGACATAAGTTCACAGAACTCCCTTGCTTTATTTGTACACACTTGTCAAGTACAATGTGTCTGCTTGGATGCCTTAAATGCAGGATGAGGGGTATCACGTTGACCATTCGCTGGAAGCTCGATTGGAAGTAACGAGCTTCGAGGTGTGAGGCTAATAAGGCTTCTATATTGTGCTGTTATGATAGCCTGCCAAATCTACAGTACTGCTGCTCCCACTTAGCTTTTTCAGTCCGTTGTAGCTTCAAACCAATCCGCTGAAACGTGTTGTTAGACCCAATGGCTCCATGTTCCAGGAAATAATCTGGAGCTTTTAACACTTTTGTTGCACATTTGATGTAAGAGGTGAAACAACAGCTGAGAGTCAAGCCTTCAGAGCCAGATGGCTCTCTTGAGATGCTTGGGTCTGCTTCGTTTAGTTTCATCCAGAAACAAGTTAGCAAGCAAGAATGTTTCACCTCAGGGTACGTTTGGTGTCTAAAAATTATGCAGCACTTTTTTTCTTTTAGATAAATATTTATGTTTAATTTCTTCTTAGACATCTTTGTGTTGATTAAACCAAATGCTAAACAGATGCAATTGTAACCTAAGAGGTTATTGCCCCTTTATACACACAGGATGGATGGCATCATGTTTGAATGATGCTTCGTCACTTATTTATGTTTGCGAGTGGAAGAAATACATTGAAAAACACTAAATGACGCAAATCACCTGAATGTCCCAAACAACCTAAAAAAAAAAACCCTCTGTGTTCAAGTGCCCCTCGGATGGCTTAATACAATGGCCACTAACAATTACTGTTGTTTGTTGGAGAGTGCTTACCTTTCATTTGATTACATTGTCTGACAAATAAAATTACAAAAGAGTATGCATGCATGAATGTGGGGCAGAGGGGATCGGCAAGGATTAAAAACAAACCTCTCTGAACAACACAAAAGCTGTCCAGCTCAGAAAATGCCCCTGAGCAGCAGAATATCATTCAGCTTTCCAAACGCACAGACACTAGTGAGAGTGAACACTAACTGTCTGACATCATCCAAATTCGACAGCTTTGCTCGCCACAGATGAGGTCTGGGTGCAATTTTAAAAAAAAAAGAATTGTATGTAAAAGTAAAATATGAATTATGAAATGTTTTTGAATTGTCAAACAGCGAAAACAATCAAATAAATTATTATTAAAGTAAATGTCTGATATATTCTTCTTGCTTCCCATAATTTAACTAATTTAGCAAAAAGGCTAAAGGCTAAAGCACGTACCGCTCATACCTTAGTTTGCAAAGTTACATTCTTAGTGTTCAGGCATGTTGTCTGATAATGTTCAGGAAAGATAAACATCGTGACAACAACACGCTCTTTCACTTCTTTGGAGCAATGGAGATAGTGCCTAAATCTACGCATCATGCTCTGCTTGACTTACCCAATCTTCAGCATGACAGCACGCTAATCTGTTCCTGTGTAAAACATCAAATTCAACAACATGACTGTTTCCCCCCTCTCTGATGTTCTGCAACCATACACATACCACTGATGCATGACAGTGGTTATGCATTCAGTTGTTTTTCTGACCTTTAAAATATGTCTGCCTTCTCTTCAGCCAGTTTAGAAATTCATTTTAAACACTGCACAAAGTTTCCCTCTAATTGCACATCGAGCCGGCACAATTGTACAAAGCTATTGTCAAAACTTAGTATTTCTGGACTGGCTGTTTCTTAGTTTGAAGAAACAACCCTTTCAGAAATGCTTTGAATATATACAAGTCATTAAGACGTCAAATACAGTGACAAAGTTACATTTCAGTTAAGCCTGACTCAGCAGGAAGTTTATCTTGACAGACAGCTTCATGTTCATCCTCTACTTTACCAATAGGAACTTGTAAAATGAAAGCAGGCGGTCCACCATCGGCAGGAGGGACGTAAGGGTGAGGTGCAGTGTGTGCTGGGGAGCAGCCTGGCGTACTGATCCCTGGCTACTAAGACTAGCAATTGGGACATGGAACATCACCTCTCTGGTGGGGAAAGAACCTGAGCTAGTGCATGAGGTTTAGAGGTGTCAGTGAGATATAGTTGGGCTCACCTCATCGCACAACTCGCCTCAACGGAGGGGCAGGATTGGGAGGAAACGGCCTTACCATTTGACTGGAGTGGAGCCCTTTAGTTGAAGGTCTTCCAGCCATTTATAAAATGAAGACGTAGCTGTTGCTCTGCAACTAATTAAAAGACCATTAAATCATTTTATTTCTGGCCATGGTTCTGTTTTTGTTCACGTGAGGCCTGAAAACACAGAGAACAATCCTTGATCAGTAACGGACACCTTCATGTCAGTAGTCAGCAGCATTATGGAGTCCTTTTAACTTTGCTGTCATTCTAAGTGGAGTAAGATAAGGACCACCTGTCTTAGTCTCTTGGCAATATGCAGAATTCTTCAATGTCTCCTGTTAGTAAATCTCTGGCACACAGCACGAGGCAGAGGATGTATCAGGGTAATTTTTTGCTTCCTTTGTCACTGCATTCAAATCAGTCCTGGTGTAGCCTTTCACTCGGTTTGCGTCTGCTAATTTATAGTCTTGTCAAAGTGTGACCGATGAGTATCTGTGATTTTATGTGAAGAGTGGAAAAAAGAAAGCTGCTGGTCTTTGATACTTTGGAGCTCCTGCCAAATGACTTTGCTGTTGACGCTATAAATTTACCTAAAAAACCAAATAAAAAAGAAACACCTCGCAACTGCACTGCAGCTGTGCTCCAGCAACAACAAGAGTGCCACCACATGACAAAACGAATGAAAACCATTTGTTGTAGACGTTACTTTGACTGAAAGACATTAAAACAAAATTGGAATTTTGTATCCCAGCGTCGACCTCAGTTTATTCTCTGTGCACCGCGTGAATGTGAATGTCACTATATGGTCAACTAAATCCAGTCGCGTAAGCAGTGACTTTGATCACAAGTTCTGTGGTCTCACAAATCAAGTAACCCGCCTCACAACAGCCTAATTTAGTCTATCTGAACTGTTAGATTTGCTGACGGCACTGCGTGCGACACCTGTTCACTGACTGAATGGTGATTGGAAAACGTGTCATGTTATCATTCATCAGTTTTCTTTAACAAAAATCACATTGCCTCAGTGAATATAATTACTGTGTTTTCATGAAATGGCTCATTAAATGGGTCGTAAAACATCCTATTGCTGCCTTCTCTGCTTTCCTTTCCCATGCATGCGTTTTTATTATGTGTCAAAATGTCAGCAGAACACTGCAGCGCACTTAAAAATGCAAGTCAAATGTGCCAGCAGGAACACTATGCAACTTTTGTTGAAGCATCAGTACACCTCTCACTTTGTCTTGGAGATTAAAGCAAAGCAAAGACAGAAGAAAAAGCCCACTTCCTTCAGGTATTTCATTTATCCAGATCTCCAGATGTTTACAGTAATATAGTGCACATGTCTAAAGATGAGGATATAGCATGAAGCCTCAAACACATATTTTTGAGCCTCCCATTTCTACAGCTCTGTAAAGAGGTCAACCTCTGAACTGTTACACATGACTCAGGGACCCTGATGTGATGTGGGAAAGGAGCTCAGAGAGTGGCCCATCTGGATGCATCTACAGGGACCTAGCAGCTGGATGCTCGAAGCCTCTTCAGCGTGTTGGATATTTACGTATTTTGGTAAACACTTCCTGTTTAGAGGCCACATCGGCTGAATGTGGGTGGGAAACAATGAAAAACGATTGCATAACATCTGATTCGTACCTGTTTTTTTTGCGTGCGAGTGTGTGTGAATGTTTGATGTTTCGCTGTGCTCTACAGGAGAATGTGTGTGGGAAGCATTTTGCCCTGCCTGGGTGCTGTTTCGTACACACTTTTATGAGGCGCAGTGGACCCACGAACTGTGCCCGATATGAAGCAACAGCAGCCCTGCAGGGAGCCTTTGATTAACCACATTCACCATCCTACATTGTTTCTACTTAGTTTGTTTCAGCACAGGAGGAGTCTAACCGCCAAACTAAGTTAAACTTTCATGCATGTTGTTTATCACAATAGTGCAGAAATGCATTTTGTTTATTATTCAGCTCATAATCCTTTAAATTATTAAACGTAAGGGAAAGATATGGTCTTACATAAAATGGGAAAGAGCAAGCTGGCTAAGGAACAGTGAGTCACACTAAGTAGGGCGGTTGTTCATTTATATGAATAGTGATGTCTCTGTTTGCCTGTGGACGAGATTTGTGTTGTTAAATTAGCATTATAAAGGCAATAGAGGTGGTGTTTCATTTTTCTCCTGCTTTCGCTTATGTACTCTGGCAACTGATTGCACTTTTATAACATGTGTCGATAACAATAAAAATCTTATTGCAGTGCAATTTTTGTGTCAACAATTACACGGAGCAACAAACTTTCATGTGTCCCAAATCCTACACAGGTTAAGTCCATTAACCTGTGTTTTAACTCTGTAGCTATGATCAATCTTCCTCTGATTCTCGCTGCTAACTACTGCTAAATCATCTGAATTATGTAAATAATTTCACGTTTAGTAGTCCAAGAAGAAGAAAACAAAAAAGTTCATCCCTCTCAGTTCGATTTTGCTTATTTCACTCGAAACAGTCAAATTAGGTGATTGTCCAGCTTCAGCACAACTGCTCAGTTTCCCCCTGAGAGGACGTCTTTTGTGGCATAAACAGGCAGGCCTTTGCTATTCATCACAACATTGTCAAGATTTCCATTACACAAAGCAGAGGATTATGTTGATCATGAGCCAAGCCTCATGGCGACTCCGACTGTGCTGTAGCTTCTTACCACAAAATGAACAATGATTCGTTTCCTGAGATTAGAAAGCTGATTTTAAGACGACAGTATAATGACAGCCCAACAGTGTTGCCACTTAGAGCGGAGAGCAGGAGCGGGACTGTGTTGATGCTATCTGTGGTTTCAGCTTGGCAGGAATAATGCTGCGTGCGCTTCAGTCTCGGACAGCACTTAGCTTATTTGTCTCTGCCCGTGTACTTGCTGATATTCTGTGACCTAGCTGGCACTGAAACGCAGGAAAAAAGATTTGAGGAAATATCAACATCATTTGTACTTGTGGTTCTGCATTGAACTCACTGTTTCTGTGGTAACCCACCAACTCTAAGTGCAGATTCAACGTTCAATTTAAACACATGCTTTTATTTATTTTTTTTGCATTATAGGCGTCAAATAATTTTAATACGATCGGGAAAGTGGTAAACTCTAATTTTCCTGAATGCTGCCTGTAATATTTTGTCTGTCTGCATGCAAATATCAGTCGACAAAAACGCTGAGGTGATCAGTAGATGGTTCACGTGCATCCAACTTTGCTGGTTAAGGTTCAAGTTACAGGAATGTCTACCTAAGCGTTTCCACTTTCTTACGACTTTATACTTCTACTTCTACTTTAGATTACAGAAAAAAAACTCATTTGGTGGTCAGATACTTGTTACTGTCGTGGTTTTCCATGCCTGTGGAGCAGATAGGAACACCTGTGGTCCTTTCTTCTCTTAAAATAGTCATGAGATTTTCAGGCCATAGATTTAGTGCTGTTATATCTGTCAGTTTTGTGAGTTTACAGCTCTCAGAACAAGCGGACAATTCAAAATCAGCTTGGCTCTTACACTCTATTTCAGAGATTTTCTGTCAGCTGTAGCACTAGAAAAAGTCCAGGCTCCTCTCTAGTTTCTTTTGTTTTAAACCTTCTCTTTGTGTGATCCGGATTTCCTCCATATGCCCGCCAGTCCGCCACTATAGTTTTTTCTGTCACAAGTCTTCAATCTGCAAGCCCACTTTACACCAGCAGCCCCAGTGCTTGCCACAGATTACATAGTGAGCCTTTCATCTGCTCTGTTGTTCTGCATTTGTGTCTGAATGTTTGCTGACTTAATCTGATAACTAAGTGGTCTGCATGTTCACACGGGTGTTCACTCAGGTTGAAGCTGAGAGAAATTATATAAATATAATCATTGTCAAGAAAGTTTACAGTACTGTGCAAAAGTCTTGAGCCAAGACTCATTGAGCTGCATATTTCTGCAAAAAACAGCCCACTTAGCAAAAAAAAAAAAAATGGTAATGTATTTCCCCCAAGAATAAAAAAAAATGCCTTGTAAAAATGCCTCATAAATCTCCCTGTGATGACATGCACAGCAGTTGGCTGAGATTTGGAGTAAACAATCGAGAACAGAGTAACGCGAACACAGCAGTTCCACCTGTCAACACTTGCAAGTTAGCATGGCAAGCCAACCACGTCACTTCAGCTGTCTGTGAATAGAAAACAAGCCTTGCTGTGACCTTTACCAAGTGCATTATCTGTGCCAAAACTGAACACTGAGAATGCCGTGGTGTCCGCAGCCTTTTATGTGAAAGGGATGTGGTTTTGATGTAATTTGACCAAAACAAGAACATGCGTGCACCTCTGTGTCTGTGTTTCAGCAGCTGTCTTGTTGTGGATTTAGACTCCTGATTTTCACTCGTCATAAATAATTTTATCCCAAGTCTGGGAGCAAATGCACACCTAAAACACTCTCTTTCCTAAAGTACTTGTGTAGAAGCCCACCTGCCCTACACAACATATTTTTGTTAATGTCACCCACTCTCATAAGATGAGTCTAGCAGTTGCAGTCAATCCTCAACAAAGTCCTTCGCAAACCGCAAGGCCTCTCATCCAGCTCATTAGTCTCTGCTTATCCATTACTACACACATCTTCACTATCCAAAACATTGTTTCTGTATGTTTTAGTTTGTGGACTATGAATGATAAAGGCTGAAGTTCAGGGACAGGAGAAGCTTAACAAACTAACACTGTTATCTGAGCCAAAACCCCACGATAAGCTCACCCATTTAAGTTCAATGAGTCCAAAACACACAAGAAGCAAGTATAGAACCACACATGCACACACCCACACTCATGAAGCAAAACCAAAATAAATAAATCGCTACT
>VURO01021976.1:34446-68880 GCA_015108175.1 Pelvicachromis taeniatus
AATAGAAAGGGAAAAAAAAAAAAAGAAAAAAAAGAGGAAAAGAGAAAAAAAAAAAAAAAAAGAGGGGGGAGGGAGAGGAGGGGGGGGGGGGGGGGGGGGGGGGGGGGGGGGGGGGGTACGTGAGATAAGAAACCTCAAATAGACTGTATATAAAAGATGGTGATATCCATCATAACATCACTTGCTGGTTTTTGGAATTTGTAGCCTTTTGGCAGCAACTATGTTACTTTTTGGGGGGAAAAGTTACCATATTTGGGAAAATTCGAGTACTAATTATTCAGGGAGCTTGGTTACCAATCTGCACGAGTACACTACAAAGACATATACAAATTTCTTCAACTGTCCTTGCTGTCACAGTAGGCCATTGTCAAGGGAAAAATTATCCAAAAATAGGGCCAAAGCTATTTTTGTACCAAGTCACAAACTTTACTTTTGGACATTTTTGGACATGGGTGTCATGAACTGTGGGCCTTTGGAGAAACTGCTTCTGAGGCTTAATTTATAGCCTCAGAAGCTGCAGTGTGGTAAAAAACCACTTGAGCACAAATGAGAAAATGAGACTCAAACACAACAGAGAGAAGGGACGGCGAAATGAACAGAGGTGGGAGACACACAAAACATGCAATGTACGTTTTATGGAATGAGTGCTTGACATCATCCCATGGTCTCTCACGGACGTGTGCCCCACATGCAAACCTCAATTTCCCATGCGATGTTTAATGTTTATGCAATAACGCCAAACAGAACCACTGAATTATGAAATCACGTGGGTGACCATTAAACCGTGGGCCTCTTGGATTATACCTTCAAGGCTCTGTTGTACATTGAGCTCTTATGGACGAATGCAGGCAGTGTTTGTGTGCAGTAATCCTCTGAGATCCCCTATGCTGCTCTGTCGCTCTGCCATTAGTCTGGAAATTATCATTCTGCCATATGCAGCCCAGGACAGTAGACCCCATGCAAAGCTACACTGAGACTCTCAAGCCTTATTAGGCAGGCAGAGGCAGTTCAACCCAAAATAAGAAAAAATAACATCCATTAATGATGGAGAAGCTGCTGGGAAAGAGGTCATACCATGTGCTTAGAGTCTACTCTAAGACTCCTTAGTACTAAAAAACTCACACAGAGTGTAATCATGCCATTACGGACTTGGAATGCTTTATTATACATTAATAATTGAGAAAACACCAGAAGATCAGATACAAAACATGTTGAATAAATGCAATACTGTGCAAAAAGTCCTAATACACCTCTCATTTCTTTATATTTTCCAAGTAAAACAGGTAATAAGCACATTAAAACGTACAGAATTACATGGAAATGCGGTATATAAGGCAAAAATAGACTTTCTACAATTTTAATTAGCCCTAAAAGTCGATATTTGGTATGACCACCTTTATTTTTCAACACAGTCTGAAGTCTCTTTGTCAAGTTTCCATGTAGTTTCTTTATGTTATCTTGGGGTGGCTGTAGCTCAGACAATAGACCAGGTTATCAACTACTCATCAGGTCGGTGGTTCTATCACTGGCTGCATGGCTTTGGGTGAAGTAATAACCCCAAGATGCTCTCCAGTGCATCAATTGGAGATTGTAAGTGTGTGAATGTTAGATAGAAATCCCTTTAGTAGAACAAGTGTTTGTATGAATAGGCAAATTAGGTAACATGTATAAAGTGTTTTGAATGCTCAGGTAGAGTAGAAATATATATAAGAACTAGTCCATTTACCATTCAGGAATAGTTCTTTGGGCTTCTTAAAGGACATTGAAAGCTCTTCTATCGATCTTGCCTTTTTTTTTTTCAGTTCTCTGTCAAGATGATCCCACAATGCTTCAGTAATGTTAAGGTCCATGACTGATAATGTTCCACTGTCTGTTTTTATAGTTGTGCTTTTACTGCACTGGCATTGTGTAGAGGATCATTATAATGCTTAAAAGGAAGCCAATCAAATTCTTCCCAGATGTCTTCCCAGTGGATCAAATTCTGATGGTATTTTCTGCTTTCTATTATTTTGGATAAGGTCTCACAACTGTTTGAAATGCAGCCTCGAACCATAACAGACCCTTCACTGTGGAGACACTCACTGTTGTATTTCTCTCCTGATCTCCTCCATACATATTGATGAAGATTCAAAGTTGGATTCATCACTTAATAAGACCCGTTGCCACCGATTTGAAGTCCAGTACTTGTGTAATCTGGCATTACTCACCCTTTTCATCCTGTTTCTCTTTCTTAAGAATGGTTTCTGGCTTCTTGACAGCCGCCCTTCCACTGCGGCTATTTCTGAAGAGGCTCGACAAACAGTAGACAGATCAACTGAAATATCAGCATCTCTCACGTCTTTGTTGATTTTCCCCTCTTTCTTAAGTTAGTGACTTTCTTATGTTAGGGACATAAGTTTAAGACATTCTTCATGTATTGCACACATTTGGAGTATTTTTTAGGCCTGACACTTTCCTCCACTTGTTCAGTTTTCTCAGATTTTTAAGGCTAGAGACACCAAACTGTGCTATCTTTGCCTATACATTTAACTAAAGAAATAGTAAAAAAAAAAAATGTTTTTACAACAGATCGCTAGTAACAAAGAACCAAAAGATATTGTTCATGTTTATGGGTTTAGCACTATCTCTCTCGTCTCTGTCTTTACTGTCGTTTCCCATTCTTCGTGTTTCCTGTGGTATTTCTCTTTGTGAGTGCATGCATGTCTCCGCTTGATGCATAGCTCTGTGCCAATCAACTGGCACACCTGAGACACTTTCACTTGTCACGCTCCACAGTATTTAAACAAGGGCTGGTCTTAGCCTGCTATGTTATGATGGGCAGCTAAAAATAATAGGTGATGTACAAAGCTCAGGTTTCTGATCACATTAAGAGGTGTCCATAATTTGGAGGCAGACTGTAAGCTGAACATAGGTCCTAAACAGTGCGTTTACAGAGTTATTTTTCCATATGCTGAGCACAACAAGAGCTGGCCTGGATGTAAACATCAGCTCATCTCTCTCGGCTAGATTAATCAGTCCTCACTTACAGTCTGTTTCCTCGTGTCATTATTTGATCTCTGAGTAACCTTTGTTTCCTTGCCTCAGGTTGTGCTTCACTTCTCAGTGTGCCATCCAGTCTTTGTGGATGAACCCAACCTGTCCTTCCCACTTCTCCACTTGTGACCTACCAGCCAGCCAGCCTAAATTCTCCTGCCTGTTCCCTTCATCAACTCAGTCCTCCAGCCAGTGCCAGAAACCCGCTCACTCCCAGAACTCTGATTAGAAGTATTGCTATTTCTCCTATATCATAATAAACCTTGTTTACTTCAATCTTCTGAGATCGTTGAGAAACCCAGAATGTATTCAGTTTCATGAAATACAATGACGATATTGAAAACCAACGCTTTTAACATTGTTCACAATACAAGTGCCTACAAAGGTTTCCATGCCAGAAATGTATTGCTGTCCAAAAACTATTAATTGTATTATGCTTGTACTGTACTATAATTACATATGCAATAAATAATATGTGTTATTCCAAGTCAACTGCAGTAAAATATAAGGGCTTTCACATGCTATTAAAGTCATCGTGTTTTTTGTTGTTAATGTTGAGAAAGGAAACAGGAAACAGGTGTGAAGATATATTTTACTGTGTTTGTGTGTGAGCGTATGTGCATGTGTTGAGTGTGAGGTACCTTTGAGTGTAAATATAACTGCACACGGTGAAAAACTGAGTAATTGTAAAGATTTGTCCAAAATGTTAACAGAGAGGCTCATGGGAGATAAATTAATTATGACTGCAAGAGCCACACAGATTGTGAGCAGAGGTCCATAGTTGTGTGGCGTAATGAAAAATTTGTGCAGCAGTTCCTTCTGCCAAACCCAAAGCAAGCTGAGCTAATTTGTCTCAGTGTCACTTGGCTCCCACATCTCCTGCCCACCTCCTCCTATTCATGGCTCATATTCCTCATCTGTGTTATCTCACTCCATTTCTCCCTCTTAGCATCTGGCTCATCCTTAATCTAAAACAACTGGATTCCCTACAACCACTTGGCCAAAGACAGTGAAGCATCTTATTAAAGCTCCATCCAGTGCATTAAGCGTCGCCTTAGATGCACATACTTATAACACTCCTACATAAACACACACTCACAGCAGATGACACGCCTAAAAAAAGATGCTTAAAGCCATTGTTATGCAAACTCGGCCTCAAGTGCTTTGTAATGCTCCCAGAATAAATTCACCTACCCAGGGGCGTTTTAATTTGGATGTTTTTCATGTGTCTTCCACTCCGACTGTTTGTTAACAACAAGAACACCATCAGGCATGCAAGGCAGCGTTAGTTCTCTCCAGAGCTTCAGCGACATCTTAAACAGGCATCAAATATCACTTCTACTCCCACGACAACATACGATTCACTTACTGTGACTGACCCCGCTTATGAATGAATTAATGACACAAACACATTCTCTATAAACACAGCCTAATATGCAGAAACAACACACAGACAGCTGAGCCATGAGTATAGACAATTTGTCATTCTGTCATCTACAAAATGCCCTATAGCATTATTATTCCCCACATGTCTGTACAATGGAGATGTATGCTATAGACAGTAATAATTGTCTTTTTCTCGTCACTGACATATATGCTACATTCATGAGAAAATATGGAGCAGGAGAAGCAAGCTGCAAGGAAAGCACTAAGTAGCTGTTGATGTAATTTAGGTCAGGAACTTAAGAATAAATCCAGGACCTCCAACAGGCTCTACGTGTTATCGGGGGGTCTCTGCTGCAATAGGTCATTTGTCTCAAATTAATATGTATGCTATTAGAACCAGGTCTCCATCTAGCTGGAAATTACTTTCACACTACAACCAAGGGAGTCATTTTGACCGCTTAGCATTTTAGAAAACTTTTTAAAAAACTTTACTGAATTGAAAGCCTATCATCTCATGTTTCACTTTTCCTGAAACAGGTTTAATCATCATATAGTAAATTTGGGGATGTGTGGTAATAAAAAGAAAAGAAAATCACTACCACCTATAGCTAGAACTGCTGAGGACGTCATTTTAGCAATTAATAAAAGAGGCCAGAGGCCACAGTGATGATGAAGCGCAGGGGCCTGTACTGTGAAGCTGGCTTCAGAGCAGCTGATTTAAACTGCAGTTTAGTATTAAAGCCTACAGTTTTCATTTACAAAGCCACGAAAGAAACTAAGCAAAAATGCAGACTGTAGCTGTGTGTCTAATTTACTAATTTACTCTCACAGAGGACTTGTCAAGCTTAAATTACTAATTTAAGTTGAATATATATTTTTTAATGATTCAGTTCCACTTAGAAACATTTACTCAATGAACATTTAAAAAAAAAAAAGTATTGATTTAAGTAGAAAAACCAATTAAGCAAAAACATCTGTGTGGCATTTGCAGTTCAAATCAAACATTAACCACATTTAAATCCTTGGTTGTCTCTTTTTATTGGAAAAAGAAAGCCAAACAAACTTTGGATGGAGCTCAATATGTCTGTACACTGTAGCACAGCTGCGTCACAGCCGTGGTTATCTCAGCCTTCACAAACAAGCCTGTTAGAAGTGTGTAGGAGCTGTGTAATACAGGTAACGTAATCGGCAAACAGAGTCTAATTAGGCAGTAAAAGAGATGAGCACACACACACACACACACACACACACACAATATCTCTTCTTTCTCATACTTCTATTCCTGTAAGTACCCTGCACTCTCATCCAACCCAGTGACCTTGTGTAGTCTCTATATTTAGCCTGTTTTTAATTTTTCTCTACATTGGTCATCTTAAAGGACTGAGGAGGGACCTTAAATAACCCTACAAGGAAGGGGCATTACACTGGAAAATGGAAAGCACTCTATGTGCTGTAGATAAAAGTATCTGTTTCACATCTTCTCTGCAGGAAGGCTATAACCTGCAGTGATGATAATGTACCAGATCAGAAGAGGAAACACAAAGACAAGTGGGATTTCAAGTGAGGGAGCTCGAATTATAAGTGTCACTCTTTTATTTTTGTGCAGAGGAAGCAGTGAGATGATTCATCTTAATTTTCGTACCAATAACCTGCACTCGCTGTCTGCTACTGCATCACAGGGCCTGCACAGCAAGCTGTGGAAGTGAACGGGGATGATAAGGCCATCAGTTGGCTTTTTCTAAAAACAGAATGCAAGCAGTTATGGTCAAGGAGTCAAAAAAAAGCAATTGTCATGAAGTCAAGGAGACATATTAGCTTATTTTCAAGCTATGGTGTAACCTATCTATTGTGTCTATTGTGTAACCTATGACGATGAAGGTGAAACGGAACGACTGATTTTGTGAATTTGAAAAGCGCTCCTTATGATAAATCTTATAAAGTAAAATGGTTTGTTATTGAAACTCCAGTTTGTAGAAAGGAGTTTCAGAGAAAGTGAAACTGAGGTCAGTTTCCCTACTGTAAATAAAATGTAAAATGTAAAGGCGATTTCATACCGAGCACGCTGCAAAAAGGGACACAAAATCAGATGCAAACTTGTCATGTAACATTGTAAGTGGTGTGTTTTTGTGGAAACTTCATCCTCAAAAAGCACACAGTGGAAAAAATGAAGTCAAAATCAAACAATGAAGAGATAGTCCTGATGTTTCTAAACAAGAAAAGGATGAAACAGAGAGTCTGGGTTCATCCAATTGTCGCAAGAAGGCAGCAGCAAGGAGAATTTCATGGTTTGATTCAGGAGCTGAAGCTGTGAGCGCTCACTGGCAGATTTGGGACCACATCTGAGGAGGCAGAGAGCCATTGACCTGGAGCAGCATGTAGCTGTGTGTCTGAAATAAAATATTATTTTTTGTATATTCAGTCCTGGTATGCGTTTGAGCTCCACTCCACAAGTGAAGCGGTCTGTTTGGTCAGATCAGTTTGAGCTTCAAAACAATAAATGTCACAGTTTCATTTAGTCAATGATGATTAATCATTCCTGATTAAAATAGTTGATTTAAAAAAAAAAAACATTTTAGTGCACGAAATGTCTGTATGGATTATACATGTCTGGTGAGTAAATTCCTTCATCTTGAACAACATTTAGATTTGACTGGGATTCGTGCTTGAGCCTCTGTGAATTGGATGCTCATGAGTTGCAAAGGGATCCTTCCATATTTTAGTCAGTCACCATAGTCAGCCTAGCTCCTCTGGACTTTATTTCTATTTATTTTGCATGCACACATTTTAGCGTACATTGAGTTTAAATACATAATTTTAAACATTCCCTTTAGAAGTGAATATTTTAATATTTTATCCTTGTGCATTGTCAACATTCTCCACCCAAAGTGCAAATTGTAGTATTTCTGTAAAGAGGTTTGACCTGCAGTAACATTTGCATTTGAGATTTGTTGTGCTGGTTGCAAGGTGATGAATGTAATGCAATGATGTCAGTAGTGTGGTGCAGGCTTTTGGAGAGCATAAATTATACTCTAAAACAGCAGCTTGAATATTTGATGTGTTTAGTTTATGACATCATGTCTAAAAGACGACAGCGAGCTTAATTAATGATAACCCTTTAAAGAAGATGAGCTTTGACAGGAGAGAACTGCACACCCGAGGTATGAATCATCACATCACATGGAAAAAAGAAACTAGTGACTAGGTCAGCAACGCATAGCTTGAGGAGGGGGGGGGTCAAGGAAGAAAAACAGATACCCTGACTTTGCTCACTTCTGCAGCATATAAATGTAATGAGACAGTTGATAGTTCGCCTTAGTTCAAACACTGCTATTCGTAAAGAGTCACGCTGGTGGAAAATCTTGCCTTCTCATACTGTAAGTAGCCACGTGAAATGTCAAAAAACAAAAAAAATGGGGGAAAATGACTTTGATACCCTTATATTAATGTGGCTATTTGGAACAGCCGCTAGCACTTCAGATTTCTGGGTAACAGCACATTGTACAAGCCACTTCTTAAGAACCATAACTCCATACTGTGTATACATTACAAGTGGGGTGCACGCATATATTCAAACAATTAAACAATACTATTCATAAGTTTTTGCTTTGCTCGTCTTTTATTTGCCAAATCATTTGTGACAAATGAAAAACTGAGAGATCGAATCAGCTGCTTCTCATGTGAGTGTCTACGTCAGATATGGACTGCAGCTAGCAATGATAGGCTGCAGAAATTCTCCACTAGGTTCTGGTTAGTGTCCACCAAATTTGCAGCACATCTTCAGAGCAGAAGAATGCTTAGTGACAAAAACTGCAGTCCAAGATAGTGGAATCTGAATATAACCGTGGGAAAACAGCTAAATGATATCAAGGATGACCACAAGAGCAACGGGATCAGTGAGTCATGGGATAAACACACAGCAGGCTACTTTTTTGCTTTTTTTTTTTTTAAGTGAGAAGACAGTCCAATTACCAGTGGTATTGCTATTACTAATATCAATCTATCTATTCATCCATCCATCTTCTGCTTATACAACTTAGGGTTGCCAAGAGGTTGCTGGCTGTCACAGGGTGAGAGGCGGGGTACACCCTGGAGAGGTAGCCAGTCTGTCACACAGGACACTCACATTCACACTTACAGCCAGTTAATATTCACCAGTCACCTTAACCCTGCTGAGACCTCTGCCTCACCATGTTTCTTTAACCCAAATCCTAACCTCCTTATGATTTGTTTGTTTACAATAAACAGTTTGTGAGCAACAAATCATATAAACGATGCAGCCTTTAGCAAAAATGATACAAATAAAACTTCTACATTTATGAATATATTTCTTCAGTCCTTATGTCTCCTTATATGCACTTTTCCGAACTGAATCATCACTTCATCGTCACCCAGTTTTGTTCTGACCGGTGCATCAAGGACATATTGTGCCTACCCCTGCAACATCACTGGCGTCTGACAAAATGTCAGTATTTGATTTTTTTCCACAGAGAAAAAAACTGGATGTGACATTACTGCTATAGCCAATTTGAAGCCGGCTGTGACATTAACATCTGCTTAGTATTGCAATGATCCTGTCACACAGCCTTACTGTTGGCATAAACAGCACCAGTGCTAGACGGCGCAGCGTATGTCAGAGAAGACTGCAGAAGTTATTTTGCTCTGTATGTTTTTTTTAAATGAATCAGTAAAACTAGCACCAGAAATTTGTGTTTATACCTGTAACAGACGGCTGCACGTTGTGCATGTCTGAGTGTGTGCTACATATGAAGAGAGGTCAATGTCTCCCTCACTGTGTACACAAAAAAGAGTGGCCCATGTCCAACTTCCCGTCAAAGACACACTGACTTCAGCCATCTCTTCGGTGACGGAGGAGAGCATGTTGTTTTTCAACTCCAACTAACAATCCTCGCCACTGAAAACCAAAGAGAAAGACTTCATTCATGGTAAGGTGGTGCAGAGAAAAACACTCCTCTGGAAGACATTAGTCTTACATTGTCTCCGATTCAAATCCTTTAATATACCCCTCATTCCGACCCGTTGTCCCATTACAGCACTAACGACAAGCAGCACTGCGGCAGTGACATTTGGGTTTCTGTAAGCTGTGAGACGTGTGTCCTGTTATAGTTCATCAGACACACCCAATAACCAATGCCAGAGAAGTTATACATTTGTTGGCTAGTAGCATAAGAAAAAACATTCAGAGCAAAAAGTTTGGGCGTATGTTCTGTGTTAAAATCACAGTTATAAGTAGGGAGGTAGATGAGAAAACTGTTAACACTCTCAGCTCCTCAAGCATGTTAGCTTCCCTTAATTTTGTGCACAGACAGCTCAATAAAGACAATTGGTTCTTTTGTCTGCGGGCTTGTGAGGTTGACATGTCAGGAAACGTCACAATAATCCTGCAGTATGGGCCACATGCAGCCCACTTTGATGCTAAGTGGGGCAGACCAATTCAATTTGATTGCTATAGCACTAAACTGTAGCCTTTCTGTCAGTGTAAAGAAGTTTGACTACATATTTAAAACCTGAGATCTTAATTTGAATTCATTTAAATTAAGAGTAAATGCTTAAATTAAATCTTAATTTAAGAAAGTTTTTACTCATCAAAAAATGCTGCTGTAGTATATTTTTTAAAAATATCTCAGAATGACTCTTTGGACTTAGATTGTGAGTAATTCATGAGTAAAATTGCAGAAAAGGTTGTTAATTCACAAGATTTTTCCATTCTTACTGAATCCCTCCCCTCACACTAAATTTCTAAGGTAGACATATAGAAAAGTACGTTCAGTTCAGGGTTTTTTTCAATTAATTACTTACGCTGAATTAGTGTGAATGTGCCAGACTGAAGTCTTTGCAAGGCCAATTCTGGCTCCCTGGACCTTATATTTGACACCCCTGTTCTAGATACACTAATCAAAAAAGAAATGTACATTTTGTTGTGAAATTTGTTTAAAGCCATTTCTTAGTCGTTAACTTTAATCTCACAGAACCCGGACATATTCTGGAAGTACTTTTCAGTTCTGGTTGCTTGACTTTGGTCAGTGGCGGTAAATGGATTGCTAAATTGTTTACCAAACACATTTTCACACAATTGGTTCCGTAAACTGGTTCAGTTTACTGCATTCTCAAGCCAGGACTGTCAGAACACAAAGAAACAGTGTATCTACAAGCTCATCATTAGTGCCACGACTGAGTAAAGATGACCAAGGTTGAGCTATTGCTGGATGCTGCTATATGTCCAAAACTGTCGCTGGAGGCTCTCTCTGTTCTCATTATTCTTGGTGTAAACCTGAGAGACACTGAGATGAGCGGCTCAAACTGGTACTTGTGCCATTTTTGTGGCACAAGTAAGGCACATCCACCCTGAAACTGTACAATATAGCAGTGCAATGTAGTAGTGCAAGTCTTTCTGGATGAGGAGATAGGTCCTTGGAAAGAATCTAGTTGCGACAACATGCTGGGTCAACGGTTTCATTAGAGGCAACCACAACCAGCAACCATTGCACAGCTGCAGCCTGCACCCATCCAGAAATGGAGAGCAATTTGTCAACAACAGATCCATAAGCCTGGGCAAACCATGCACACAGGGGACTGCATCACACCAGAGGAAGCCAGACCTCATATTGAACCGTTTGTATGTATATACAAATGCATATCCATATTCTAATTCATTCAAATCAATCACAATCAAAACTGTCTAAAGATCCTCTACAGAAGCTCGAGACTGAAACCTATGGTCTCTAAGCAGTTTCCAGCTCATAAGGGATGATTTTTCTGCTTGAATAAAACATAACATGATCTCCACTGGATGTTGGTTCTCATCTCTTACTGTGCAGTTAAATTGTGTTTTCAGCACAACAACAGCTGGTTAAGACTGCTCCATCAAATATAAGTTTAAATGTTTTGATTTTAGAAGGTTGAAAAAGTGAGTTGGGTGGGAAAATTTACTTTTGTCCCTTTAGTCACGTCACCAGAGCCATTGATAAAATAGAAGAGCACCGAGAGGAAGGTCTCTATGACATTGGTTTCTAATACAGATTGTTTTTTCTTGCCTACAAAAGATTTAACGCGATACTGACTTATATACAACACTGGATTTAGGGGCTCTGTTATGCACGTTGACGTGATACTTCAGCTCTATTTGATGGGAAACCCTATAACAACCCATGTACCTGAACAGTTGTACAGCCTAACAGTCAACATCAGAAATAAGAGCACATGAAAAACATCTTATGAAAACCTCCTTTCAGCTTTTTTTGTTATTAAAACAAGAAAACACTGAAACGCATTTGCCAGATTCTCACGGACATAACCAGAAATTTTCTATTTATTTGAATCCTTAAAATGTAGAGCATTTTTTGACAAACAACGATCTGCTTTCATTTTGTCTAATCCTCTGTACTTTAGCTGTTGTTTACCTTGTGACTTACAGGGCCTCATTATGTGAAGGAGGCAGCCAGTCGCTGCACTTTTCTGATTATTTTCTGTAATCTGAAGCATTTTCTGAGCCATGCTCTTTGCATGAAGACCTTACTTTGAGTAAACTATGTTGATTTAACATGACAAGTGCATGTACAACTCTATTCAAAGTGTTTGATTTATTTCTGTAACGTCTTGGGCCTTCAAACAAAGATTATTGTTGTTTTATATACTCAGCAAAGATTAGATTTGCAGAAACAGCAGGACGGAAGCATTTAAAAATTTGCCAAAGCTTCAAAAGACATGCACATTCGAGCAGCTGCATTTCAAAAAAACAACAGCAAAACATTTCACAATGAAATGATGAGTGAACGAGAATTCAGAGATTATTTGTCTGTTTATGGAGAAAAGTTGTCCTGGTGTGTGACCCAAAGCCCACAGCAAAAGCGCGGTTGCAACAGTTTCCAGCTGAGCAGTCACTGAGATAAAGCAACTGTTGTTTGTGCTCTGTACTGTGATAATAGGCTGTGTTGGGGAGCAAAAGGATCTATATTTGACCCTCAACCCATATACATACAACAAGGGAGCAGGGGGTATTTTTAGCACCTAACCAAGGTGGATCTGAACAAATGGAAAATTGCTCAATACCTCTACCTGCTTCGGGGGTTTACAAAAGTGAAAGCATTCCTGTGTTCTTTCATCTTTTTTAAAACCTCGTATGCAGATATTGATTCCTCTCTGATAAACGCTGCAGTCTGTACTTTGTACGGAAATGTTTCAGCGCGCACTGAGGAAGAATTGACGTGCTGTCACCCCCACTGAGACGTGAACATATCTGTCACCTCAAATTTTGATCCACAACTTGACCCATAGTGGCCAGGCTGAAAGGTTACCATCACATGGCCCCTGTTCAGCAAACTGATCATTAGTCTCTAATTATATAGTCTGACTGCGTGATTCATCTTGGAGAAAGAGAGCATGAGTGATATGTCTCCAACATCACAACCCACTGACTTCTGTCATGACTTATCTGAGAGATAATTCCAGTCATGACCTTCATCCTGTGAGGCTACATATCCCAGTCCATCTACAACACTGATTACACTTAATGGGCAGGGTTTTTTTGTTTTGTTTTTGCACTATTTACAAGAGACCCTCAGAATTTAGTCTAAGTATTAACATATGGCAAAGAGTGCTGAAATATTACTGCTTCACATCTGCTGGGCTCAAATATCAAAGACACTCTAACTCGAATACATATGCCGCTACTCGCTTAATAAAATCATTGCAGATGACAGGCAAATATACCTGACTTTGACATACTTATTTCTCATTTAGTCTGTCATTCGGTACTTTTATTTCTCATCCTAAAAAGATACATAACAGAGCAATACCGGTCTGCTTTCATTCTTGGGGTATCCATCCAATATGGGTGTTTTGTAAAAAAAAAAACAAAAAAAAAAAAAAAAACACACAGTTGCATCTGAGAGGTGTCCGTGATGCACTGCGTCTCACTCCTAATGCATTACATATGTACTCTTGACCGGGGACTCTTGGTTCATTGGCTACTCTTCGTATTTCAGCACCGCAACCTTTTCCTAAACCCAACGAGTGAGAAAAAACAAAACTGATCACTGAACTGAGCGATTGAAATCAAAGTAAAACAAACCAAACACAGAAGCCAAAGCAGTCTCCTGGCTGCAAAACTTTTATCTTGACCCCGTGCCACACGTCGTACGGATACACAGGCTATGCCGCTCTCAAAACTAGGACTGTTACCTCTGTGCTATCTCTGTGAAGCCAGCAGCTTTTGAAAAATGACAGTATCTATCCTGTCATTGTTAACCTGCTGTTGTCATTCTCATTCTTTTTTTTTGCTTTCTGTTTTCATTCTCTTCAGTCTGAAAACTTTCACAGCAGCGAGTACTCTCTGTCCCGCTGTTATTGCAGACATGTCTTAACTAACAGAGGCAGAGATTGATTTTTAAAAAATCATTTAAAATAGAAGAAGCTGTTACAGTGGCCACATGGGAATCTGGATGCCAACATTTTACTTTGAGTCCAAGCATTGCCCATTTCCCTTTTGAGTCACACTAACCACTGGGCTGTGCTTAGACCAGTTGACATCTTCCTTACTAGCTGCAGGTTACTTTGCCAATCCGCTAGCAATCAATGCAATCACAGGGAAGCTTTTTAAAATCCGACCCCCAGATAGCTTTACTAAGTAGGGCTCACTTTCTAACTTTTAAGCCTAAATTGAGTTTCAAAACAACAGAAAAAAACAACAATCAAAAAAAGCAAACAAACGCAAACTTTAAAAGTTATGTCCTCTCAGTGGTTTAAAATTTTTATGAATGGAGGGATGTCTAGTGTGCTTCAGACACCACGGGATTAAAATCCTCCACCAACAATTCAAAGGTATGAATGAAAGGTTAAAAAAGGGCACTCTTGCAACAAACTCTTGCAAATTTGATTTCACAACAATTGTTCTTTTTATGACACTAAACAGGTACTGACTGAGAAGGGTGCATAATGCTTCTCAACGTCCCTTAACAGGATCATACACTGGGAAAATAAATCCTCAAACTATTCCATGGGACTTTCTCAAACTGACGGTATGAAGAAAGGAAGGATATAATTTACGAGTCTCAGTGCATGGCTGATATCCAGAAGGAATGTGGTAAATCTTCGTGCTCTGAAGCTGAAATAGCAAAGCTCTTAGAGAACCGAGAATGAAATGATGCATTTGGTTTCTGAGCGCCGCATTTCTGGTTTTGCTTTATTTACTCCATTATAATAGGTTTCTTATGTTCAGTGTGTCTGAAAATGGAAAAAACAATGATGCAATGATTTCTGACTGAGTCTGTAAGGCACATTCTATAGCGCAATTACATATTAAACAAATTTGAAAACCACTATTTGGCTGTTTTCTTGGCAACCGCTGAAGCTCTGATCGCTTTTGGCCGACACTGCAGAAACAATTCAGTCTGTGCACCATGAGTGGACTCTTTGGGCATGTAAGATTGATTGTCTTTTGTTCACAGGGGCAGAAAGGTACAATTTTGGCTGCCACACGGGCCGCAGTAAGTGATGGAATGTGCTGCACTTCATATCTGATTCTGGTGTGGGTACGGAGCAGAGAACATGCAGGAAAAGGCATCAGACGCTACCAAGAGACCAGAGAGCAACATCGGGACACGGCCCAGATGGGCATCAAGGGAAATGGTTTCCAGCCAAGACATTAAGTGTGCACATGTTGGCAAAGAAACAAGAACACAGTCCTGCCTGCACTGTGCGTTGTATGGAGTAAACAAAAGAAGCACCAAAGAGCATCCAGAGTAGGCACAAGATTTTTTTTAAGTCATAAAGGTGCAAAGCAACCACTGGGTAAGTCTTTTTCTGTTGCTTATATATATATATATATATATATATATCAGTTTATTGCTCTTTAAAAGCAAATAAGTTATTAAATGTTTTTTTTCCTACAGGTGTTGGGAGAGGTTTCATTAAAAGAACTGAGATGGCGCTCTGCTATTGACACACTGCTGGATGTACTTGGGAAGATTTAATAACCTCTTATCTTATCAGTTTAACCCAGTGTGCACCTGTAAGTTGGAACAGCAAAGTCAACCATTAAACTGTGGCTGGAAGCTACGTGGAAGTCGATGTATATTAAATAAGCAGTGGATGTTTCCTGCTGCTAACAGAAAGGGATTGGTTCTAATTTTTCCTATTTAATTGTGTAAATAAAGATCGGGTGCGTGCACTTGTGACTGTGGATGTGTGTGTGTAGTGGCTTTCCGATAGGTCACTGAGGTGATGCGTTCGAGGCAGACCTACATGACACGTGTCAAGTTGCGGCTAAAGAAAAAATTGACAATGTCCGCACATTTACCTTTGACTTTTCCACTTAATGCCAGTTGCACTCTTTTATCCACATAGAACATCACAAATCACGTGGTAGTGTAGCCTAACCAAATTTGCCTTACGCTAACTATGGTTACACATTGTGATTACCGCCAAAAGAACAATATGCACCACCTGGCTGCAATAAACTGAATGAATAAAGTTATAGGTGACTGCCTCCTAGTTCATGAAAAGTGCATCAAAATGAAAAGAAATACAGATTTATTTAGAGACCAAATAAGAGTAATTCAAGCCAATGTAATTTTGTATGTGTTTGAATAAAGCATTTTGCATGTATACAAAACTTGGCTTACATTTCAAACAGCGTTCTGTCCTGAAAGTGACTCACATTGCATGTTTGGATACAAACTATAAATTGTTGCCATCTTGTGGCCGACTTGGCTACTGTCTCTGGAGGCTCGCTTGACTCTAAGTCACTGGAGTCTGTAGCTTCTGTCATTTTCAGGACTGTGCCCTGGAAGCTAAGAGGCCAGGAGCTTTTTGTGGTTCTTTGCCCTTCATCAGTATTGTATGCGCTGTAAGTTAATTACATTTCACTGCTCTAAGATCAGTTGCAATCTGAATGTTACTGCCCACAAGACATGTGGAAACAGAGGGAAAGTTAGCAAGTATGTGCGGATATTACTGTGATTTTTCATTTCAGCAGATTAGGAAAACCTTTATAAAGAAAATTTAGATAATGAAGAGGGTACTGTGATCTCTGGAATGTCCCAGGGTTTTAAGTTTGTTGAAGTATGGTTTTGTTTAACATATATATATATTAGTAGAGTCTAAAGTCCTTGTTATATTTTGGTTCTAGTACGTGTCAGTTATTTGATTATTGGCCTCTGTGTTTCTAAGATTGTCACATAGTATGAAAAATCACTTGGTTGGCTGGATGCAAGTTTAATGAGTTGATTAGCTTCCCTCCTTCATTCTTCAAAAAACATTTAATCTCAGTTAACCATGTCAAAAGCTTCAATTCAGTTTGCTTTTTTCTTTTCTTTTCATTGAGGTGTAGGGTTGTTTTTCTAATCAGATTAAGAAATATTTTTCTTTCAGAGCTATCTGGTTTTCACAAGCAAGCCGCATTACAAACATATGATAGTACACAATATGACGCTACTGTGTGAGCTCAACCTTAAGTATCTGCAATAGTAATATTACCCCTCGTGGGGAACATGGGAGGGTGAGTATCATCTCTGCTTGCCTTTCAGCAACAGTCACCCCACTCCACTGGATTTTTGCATAATCACAATGCATTTTAAGCTTTTCACTTGCTATTTTACACTCTCTTGACTGCTTTGACTCACATGTAGGAGCATTGTCCCCTAACCTCAGGGCTACTGGTTTGATCCCCGACCCTGGCCTCTTCAGATGGCGCCACAGCCTTAGCACCCAGCAGCCACAGTACGGTACAGCAATTGCAATTTAGATTTTTCCTGTTGTTGTTTTTACATTTTCCTAGCTAGCAAATTGAGGGTTCGGGTTAGGACAATAGTAATTTGCCTGTTTCAGTTGTCTTCTTAAAAAGATGCACTCTGACAGGAACACACTGCGCTTCTTTTCTATTTGTCAGACAAAAAAACCCAGAAAATTTGTGTGCAACAGCAGCTTTTCGGTTCATTACTTTAACGCCAACATGAATAATAGATTTGCAGTGCAAAACATTTTCACCTATTGCTGTTGACTGAGTTGGAGAGACAGAAAGAGAGCACATATTGTATACATTTGTATTTATGCATGCACTTCAAAGACGTTTCAGAAAAAAAAAATTATGTCCAAATGAGTCATGAAATTTGTTTATGTGCCTCTGTGTAATAGAATTTGCATTTTTTAGATGTAGTCATGAAGTATATGTGCTGCAGGTAACAATAATAATGTAGTCGGTCTAAAAAAAGAAAACTAGACTGAAACTTTTGTAGTTTTATTTATCTTTCTTTCTTTTCACATGCTCTCTGGCTACACTATAACAATGATTGACTTCCTTAATCCCCAATATGATGCACAAATCCATAGCAGAGATGCATTTACTCCATTTCTTTCTTTGTCAGTTCTTTAGTTCTTCTTTAGTTTGACTTCCCAAGAAGTTTTTGTGTTTGCTCATGCAGGTATGAGTGCATTCACATTGTATGTGTGTTTTGCAGTCAAGCTGTTATGAGCTGGAGGGTGCGCAGGACTAAGTGGAGCCTACCAATATCTAGATAGATATTGTGAACTTCTCTTTTAACAATCCAGAGTGACAGCTCTTTGTAGCTATTCTTAGAGCCCCTGGGTCAATTGCAGGGGTCCAATTGAATTGGAGGATGTCATGCCACACAGGACATCCATGGTCACTTGATGGGACTGACACTCGCACTCTTACACTCACACCTGTCTATCACACCTCCACGAGCGTTAATCCAGCTGAGGCTCTCCGGGTCGCCTTCTTCATTCTGTCTCCTTTGTTCGCTCACACGTTCTCTTCCTTTGTCCAAACACTCTCTATCATTAGCTCTGCCTTCTCGGCTCTATTATCTGAACGACAGCCAAGGGAAAAGTACAAAGTTAAGCAGCAAGAAATTACCAAGGACGCTGTATTTCTCTGTTCTCGTTGTATCTTTCATCCTTGTCTTGTTAAGACGTCTCATAATTAGGAAATCACGGCTATTTTTGAATGTTGTCTATCCATAAACGAATCTCTTTATGGCGTTCTTTTTCTTTTTAAACTACCTGCTGGGTCAAACTCATCCAGTTATGTGTAATATAAATTATCAGATCTTTCCATTTTCCTATAAATAAAAATAAAAAACAAAACAGCTGATGGATAAACATATTAATGTTTTGCACTGTTATTAAGTAAAATATGACAAAGGGGTTTTTGTAAGTAATCTGCACTGCCTGTTATTGCTCATCTCTGACTGCTTAGATGACAACACTGACCACAATATAATGAAAAGAAAATGTCCTTTACAAATTTAATTAATTTTGTAAAAATGTATTTTATAAATTCACATTAAATACGTTTCAGTCCATTGCACCTACACTTTAAAGAATCAGTATATTTGGATTTTTATTGGCTTAATGATTTTTTTTGTTTGTTTTGTAAAAGGTGAAAAAAATGCACACTGTGTACAACACACTAACAGACCATTTAAAACGTTTGCTATCATTATGATGAAAGTTATGTATAAACATACCTTCACACTAATTTTCCAACTTCTCCGTTTCTGCTTTGTCTATTTCAGGGACTCCCTCTCACAATTACTAACTGTGGATGTTGCCAAGCTGTCGCTCCAATTGACACTGACCAGTAGAGCCGTGTCTTATCTATCACCACAGGTCCCTCCCATGATATTCATCTCAAAAAGCCAAATATTAAAAAACAACAACAACAACAAGAAAACGTTCATTACTTGATTGCAAACTAAAGACACAAAAGTAATTCCATGGCAACCTCACATTTATTCTTACTTTACCATAGAGTGACGAAAGAAAAACACCTGCTGTGTTTTCATTCAAAGGAAAGGAAAAAGTCCCACAACTACGATCACACTTTTTCGTGAACAAACAAAACTGAGTGAGCAGATATAGCAGTGATAGTGAGTGGAGCCACTTGACTTTCAGTGCGTCCTTTCTATGTGAACTGTCACCAAGAACAACAAATCTTTTTTTCACCTTCTTCTTAAAGAACCGTTTTCTGTTAGCGCTTTGGGATCCTGCAGCTGAACGTGGTGTACAGTGCTGGCTGGCTAACAACACTCAGGGCGGTGAGAAGATCAGAAAGCACTCCCAGCTTTCGGTTTCTCCCCCTCGAGGCCAAATCGCAGTGTGAATCATTTAGCTGGAAAGTTGTTCCAAACCACAATGTACTGCATGCATATAACGGTCATGTATCTATGTAACAAATCCAGCGAGCCCTGATATGACTGTTGGCAAAGTTTGCCCCACTGATTGTAGCTGCACTTACAGAGCAGAAGCTCACTTCATGTATCGCAAAACCTCAGTAATGTTGATTCTGTATGCACTGAAACTTCTGTGCCGCCCACTAATGTTTGCAAATTAAGACTAAATACATAATCCAGCGGGGCACCACTCATTCACAGAGTGCACCTGCACACACAGGCCCACCGAGGAGCATGCCTCTCTGATGCATTACTGCAGCGGCAGCTGTGATAGTAATGAATATGCTCGTTTAGTAATGTGCGAGAGGTGTTTGCTTTACAATTGGCACATTTATTAGCCACACTACGCAAAATGCACAAGGGACTGAGGACCAACACGTTCTCTCGTGTGATGCTGCTGAAGTAGGTTTAATTAGGAATCAGAAACACTTGGGGACAATTAACTCCCCTAACAATTAAATTCTTATGTATTTTATGCACACAGAGAAACACGACTGTAATTATTCTGCCTGTACATTATTAGATGCATGCGCAGGCACACGGAACAGGGTCGCCGGAGTTAATTTGATGCTGCCTTGAAATTTCAAAACACAACAAACAAACAGATTTACACATATTCGTGTGGTGTTAATTAGAAATCTTCAGCTTCCTCACATGTATTCAAAGAGAGTTACATTGCAAATAAGTGCGCAAAGTCGGCGACTACTTTAACTTGACTGGTCCGTTGTTTTGGTCTGAAGTGGACTAGGTTTAGTCCGGCTGAGCAGGTCGCTAGACTGCCACTCGTACACTGAGTGGACACAGTAGTGCTGTAGGCTACGGCAGAATGCAGCAAAGTCACATTTAATACTAAATTAAGCCTGTACTTTTAATTTAAATCCACCTTAAGATTAAGAGATTCTTGAAAACTATATCTGTTTTTCCACAAATATTTGCTTAATATACAATTTGCACGTGCTGTAAAGGAAGCAGAAGAAACTTTATTTATCCTTCAATTATTCCCCCAATTGAAATATTTTTTTTTCTCCAATGTGCTGTTGTGTAAGACCAGAGCCACCAGCAGATACTTTTCGATATACAACACACCGTTTCTGTATTTTTGCACAACCATTTATCCACAACACACTCGTGTCTTTGACATGTGGGAATCAAGATCCCAGATAAAAGACAGTTTAGATAACACGGCCTTTGAACGTTAGCGATAAGTGACACTAAGTGCAACTGGAGGAATCCAGGAAAACGTTTCCAGAAATGTAAATGTGTCCGAACATGCAGCAAAAAAGAAAAATAAAGAGAAAAATCCGTATTGACCAAAAGGTGTAAATCGTGGCATTTCAGCAATTCCTTAAAAAAAAAATAATAATACCGATAATAGAGTTTTATTAAACCCCTTCTTGGTAATAGACCTTTTAAGGTCCACCACAGCCAGCAACATGGCCAGAATGATGAGATTCTGCTCACGTGAACGAGCTCACGTGTGTCAATATCAAAAATCAAACTAAACCAAACTCAAAAATAAATGTAAGGCAAATTACCGTCGACAGCACGGGATTCCGCCGATTCTGCAGATGTGATCTTTCACCGCTGCTCATCATCTGAGCCGCGTATTCCCGGCGAGTTCACGCAGCTCCGCTCTAATCCAACTTTCACAATAAATTACAGCTCGCCTCGCGGATAAGTTGTCTGCCCTGTCAGGAGAACTGTTTGCGGGATTGAACGAAACTCCTAAAGTACAGGGGGAAAAAAATAATACAAAGATATCAAACAAATGTATTAAACTGAACGCTTTGGTTCTGTCTGTGTACTTGCCACCGTTAGCTGAGCGAGCGCGAGCGCACAGCTGCTTACTTGCGCTCCTTGTACCCGTGTGACGTAAGGAGACGAGGGTGGTGGGGGGACGGGGGGGTGAGGAGGGAGGGGGACGGGGGGCATTTAAACACGGGGTCACGGTGTTGTAGTGCTTTTCTGTGTCATGTCATGTTTTATTAAGCAGGTTTCGAGGCTTCTGACGAACGTGGGTTGTTTGAATTTCAGACTGGGCTCTTAATTAATTAGGACTGACCTGTTCTCGTGTCTTATCCATCTGGTAGTTGCAAACATTTATTTTCCCTACTGTCCTGTATCTTTAGACAGTGTCTCGCATTTCGAATGACTCCTCAGGACATGCACGTGTCCAAAATCTGCATTTAAAATGTGAAGACAAGGCTTTTATATTATAGTTAAATGAAGGTTAACCTGTCTAATGCTATGCTCATGAGTGAAAGTTAAACACTGCCAGAAAAAGTAACAAAATTTGCAGAATTTGGTGAATATTATTAATATTACTACAAAGAAAATGAAGTAAAGTAATTTTTGCCGAGTTATTGTTCAGTTTTGCACAGGAGATATGTGTATGTGTGTGCCATAAATTGGCTAAAATGGCTTTTAAAAAAATTACGTCATCTGCAGTCTATGGATGTATACTACTGAAACCCAAAGACTGCTACCAGACAGAAGAGCATGTGAAATAACAGGAAAAAAAACTAAGAATACAGGAGTGTATAAAGACCAGACATGAGATCATGAGAACAAATTTCAGCATCCTATTATTCTTATTGTACTTACTGAGCAGGAGCGCTGCATTCTAATATATGTTTGAGTACCTCCCAGCTCAGCTCAGCCCATAAATACAGGCCGAGCTGCATCAGCTGCTCAGGGAGGAGCCTGGTGCTGCCCAAGGTTTGTTCCTGTTAAAAGAGATTTCCTTTCTCCTCGCTGCTTGCTGTGAGGGAATCCTTGTGTGCCTTACAATGTAATGCACTCTGAGATATCTGCTGTTGAGAAATTATGCAGATAAAAGCTGAACTCCACTGAAAGCACTGCAGACTGATATCATTAAAAGAAGATACAGTTTTGTGAAAAGAAATCCTGGCTAAAAGCAAGTGTATCCTTGGTAACAGCCAGGTACTGATAGCTAAATGTACTTAATTAATGGATCAAAACACCCAAGACGTACATCTGAGACTTTATAGCCCTAAATTAGCATTTTGGATGTTGAAGTTCATTATAGTACAGTTAGAAAAAGACTGAACAAGTATGGTTTTTCTGGAAATGCTGCCAAGCCAAAGCCTCTTCTCTTTAAAAGGAACATGGCAGCGTGGCTTAGGTTTGGAAAACTGCCTCTGATAAAACCACAAGACTTCTGAAACAATGTCAGACAAGACTGAAGTGGCCATAAAGATTTGGAGAAAACCAAACAGCATATCAGCACAAACACCTTATACCAACTCTCAAGCGTGGTGGCGGAAGGGTGATGATTTAGGCTTGTTTTGCAGCCACTAGACCTTGGAACCTAGAGGTCACTGAGTTGGCCATGAACTCCTCTGAATACCAAAGTATTCTACAGTTAAATGTAATCTATGTGAGTGTTAAAGCTTTTTGAAATTTGGTCGTGCAACAGGGATTGATACCCAGATCACCAGCAGAAACAGAAAGTCTAAAAATCAAAAGAATCAAGAAGCAGCAATGGCCCGTTGAAATGCTGCGGTGGGACCTTAAGAGGGCTATGCATAAACAAATCCCCACAAACCTCAATGAACTGAAGCAATGTTGTAAAGAGCAGTGTGCCAAAACCCATCCACAATGATATGAGAGACTGATACAGCCACACAGAAGACTGTTACTTCAAGTTATTTCTGCTTAAGGTGGTTTTCAAAGGTTACTATATGATGGGGTGTCCTTAGTTTTTCACATGACAGCAGCCATGTTTTTGATGGCAGTCACACCAGCAGTAGCAGCAGGAGAAAACCTGAGACGCAGGAAGAGGGCAGTGATTTGTGGATTGACCCGAGAGTAGTGGAGGAAGTGTAGTATCAGCTTAGCATCAAATGCTAGAGTAAACAAATACTGTTATAATGCATGACAGAGATAAAGCATTTTCATCTTTACCATGAAGAAAACATGCATTTAAAAGATTATAAAGTCAGTGACAAGAAATGCAATTAGTTTCAAGATTTATCGGGATGCAAGACTATAAAATGAAGATCACATTTACATCATTATGATGTAAATCATTCACTTGACTGTTAGATTGCTTGGACATCACTGTTAGTTAAGACTGCGTTATTGAAATAAGCCAGGGACTGCACTGTGCTCTCATTACGTGGCGTGTTCTCCAGTATTAGTGTAATACTTTGGGACATATTTGTGTGTTTGTTTGGTTTTTTTTGGAGACTGAGATCAAACTTTCATATTGGCTGAAGTGAACTTTGTCCTGCTCCCTCTGGACGTCTCATGTTTCCCCTGTTCTCTCAGTAGTAACTGCTGTAAGTCTTCATCCTTAGCAGGGTCATTTAATTTGCTATACTGAGCAGAAGTAATGCTTGTGCTGAGGGGATTTAGGGCAGCAAAATTTCTTTACTGCAAATAAGGGTTAAATTTGCTGTAACAAAATGCCAAGCCCAAAATAATTAATGCCTTCCTCTGATATTCACCCCTGATGTAGTCTGTATTCACGTTTTAAGGAAAAGATCCATCACGTGCAGATGTGGCCTGTTTTCTAGAGTGAGGCGAGATGAATGTGTTCATGAAAGATTAGCTCGCATTTTCACCAAGCTACTGAAAATGCATTGAGTCCTGTCAGTGTTGTTTTGTTTGTTTTTTTAATTTATGATAAAATCCTATCTCACTATAGGGACTTCCAGGAAGGGGATTTCTTGGCCTTTCAACCAACTAATCAGTCACCTCGCCTTTGGAGAAAGTGACTGCATGAAACCCTAAAATTAAAAGGAGATGAAGTCTCCTGTTCGCTGTCGCACTAAATCCCTGAACAAAAACACTGCGGTCGTTCTTGCAAAACACAAACACACTTTATTGAACAGTGAACTTTGACTGAAAAAGGCTCAAAGACCTTTTGCATGTGTCAATACGCTCTGTTCAGATGAAGCAGTGATCTGCTAGACTCCTTTTTCACTTAAATATAATATTGTAAAACACACTACTCAGCCATTTATAACATACACTTATTACATTGTTCTCTGTAGTAGTCTGTCCTGCTCTATTATTCTGTCAGTTCATCGTGCTTATTGGTTTTGACCCATTAACCCTTTCACAGTTTGTTTGGTTTGTTAAATAATCTTTCTTTTTTTTCTGATTAGAAGAGCCATAAATTGCCAGTAGCGGCGGACAGCGTCAGCCGATAAGATTTTTCTACATGCACACATTTTTATCAGTCCTGTACCGCAGCAGCTGTCAGGCTTTGAGTGGGGTAAAAAATGGCAAGCAGCAGCTTCTGTGACTTTTGTTCCCGAGAACTGAAACACAAAATATGCAAGAGCTGGATGTGAGCAAGAGTCGATGTTATAAACTGCCTCAAGTTCCCCGAGGCTGCAAAATGCTGTGATTGTGTCCAGCTGCCAGGCATCATTGCATCTTTAGTGAAATGCTTTTAAATTACGTGCATCCCCCTCAACCCCATTCTCTAAGACATTGTATATACCCAGACCTGAATTAGCTTGACACATTTATAGGATTTATTGAACTCTAAATATCAAAGGCTTGGTGCTTGTGGCTCCATCTATATATATTTTTTTTCTAGAATCCTTTCATGAGCTGTAAAAGAAAAAAAGAGAGCAAGAGAGAAATGCCTGAAAACAACTAAGACTTATTCCTGGTTCTTTATAAAAGACCCCCAGGGTGTAAAACAAAAAAAACGCATTAAGTATATTCACATATGCAAGAGTGCTCAGGCTGGAAATAGAATAAACCACACAGTATTAACCAAATGACAGAGAAATGTGCGTGCTTGTGATTGTCGTCAGTGTGTGTTATGGGTAGGGAGGTGTGCCAGGAGGATGTGCAGCATTTCCACAACCATCCAACAGAGGGAGCCAGCACAGCAAAACAAAACAAGTTCACAGCTTTATTTACAAATATTAAAATATGTCACAGACTTAAATGATTTTTTCCTTCTCTGAACTCCCACATATTCTCTCTCTCTCTTTCTCTGCAGACAGAAATCCATATTTTTTTTGTTTTATGTAATCTAGTTAGATTACACGACACACGTTTGTCTAACTGCATGCAAAGTAAACATTTGAAGAGACAGATAAGGCCTCTGCAAAAGGTCATGTATACATTGTATAGGTCAGTAAATTAAAATACTGCTGTCATGCTTAAATTACATAATTACTTAAAGAATTACTCACAAGAAACTCTATAGGCTGGATAACAAAATAACTTCATGGTTTTATATCCATATAATTGTGTATGATACAGTTCCCATGTCACTGCTTTATAATGTGGATGTACAATGTGGTTTCTACTGTTTGTGTGACAACGTGTGCAGCGGTACAGTACCACCACAACAAGACAATGTCCATTTATCTTCATGGAGTTTGTTTATGGTGCAAATAGTAGGTTAACCACAACAAAGCTGATACGTTGTCATATTCAAGAAAGACAGATAACATTGTTGATGACATGAACTCATACTTTACAGTAATAACCTATAAATACAGTAGGAACACTAAAAAAAATGATAGTATAAAACTGTAAAACGTTTGTTCTATAAAAGACGCTGCTGCAGATTACAGTGGGCGTTTTTTTCTAAATAAACGTCAAAAGCTAGAACATCTGGTCACCTGCTGCCAAGATAAACTTTTCTTTGACACGAGGTTTGAAAAAACATTTCCAAAGAATATTGATTACTGTCATGAACAGATAGTGTCAGGAACACTCAGTACTGCACAGGAAAAGGAATAATAAAGACGACTGATAGAGGAAATAGACAGAGTGAGAGTGCATTAGCTGTGTATGTTTGGGTCAGTTGTGGTCTGACCTTTAGTACTCCCTGCTATTTGAGACAAGGGTCTGGCCATTCAACTGGCATTTGGCGGGGTTCTTCCTTTGCACACCAGACAATAATATCAGAGTGTAAATATTCTGTCATGGTTGTGAGGCTGGCAGCTTTGGATGTAATGCCTGTTTGTTTGTTTTTTACTTCATATACAGCGACTGAACAGAAATTCCTGGATTTACATTCCAGTTCTTTTCAAGGCACTTACTGCACATACAGTATGTGTGTCAAGGCAATGGTACAATCCTATAGCTGTTTCTACCTTCATTTACAGTTCACTCCCATTCAAGCAGTGACGTGTGCCCATTTTTTTTTTTTTTAGCATAAGCCAGTGGTTCCAAATGTTTTCCCCCTGACATTCCCCATCATTCCTGTCAAATGGGCCCAAGAACTCTTCTATCAACACCTCTGACTGTTTTTATATTACCACTGATTCTTTATGGTTCAGGCATCCATACACCAGCATCAGTGACTTCAGGTTATTAAACTTATCTGCCTTCACTACCACTATTCTTTGCATTCCTTCACCGCTCCATCTGTCTCCCTCTCATCCACACATGTATTCTGTCCTGCGTCTATGGACTTCATTCCTCTTCTCTCTGGTGAATACCTCCACAGATCCGTACTCCTTTTTCACCTGTTCCTCTCACTGCATATCATTATGTCTCCTGCAAACATCATAGTCCACTGAGACTCCTGCCTGACCTCATCTGTCAGCCTGTCCATCACCACTGCAAACAAGAAGGACCTCTAAACCAATCACTGATGTAATTGCATCCCCACCCTGAAACTATCTATCACTCCTACTGCACACCTCACCACTGTCTCTCTGTCCTCGTACATGTCCTGCACCACCGTCCCATACTTCTGGCTTCGTCATCCACTACAGCAGTTTTGATATCATATGCTTTCTCTATATCCACTCCTTCTGACCTTCTCTATACTTCTCCATCAATACTCTCAAAGCAAACATTGCATCTGAATGCTCTTTCTCAACATGAAGCCTCATTGCTGCCCACTAATCATGACCACTCGTCTTAACCTAACTCTTTCCCTTATCTTCATGGTTTGGCTCATCAACTTTATCGCCTTGTACTTACTATGCCTCTGCACATCACCCTTGTTGTTAAAAATCAACATCACCTCACTTCTTGCTGTGGTTCATAAAAGCATCCACTTTGCAAATAGGAGCATTTACAGCTGATTGTAAAATATCCTGGAAGAAATTTCACAAGTTGACAAGATTGGGAACTGATTAGAGTGCCGCATTTAAATTCAGTGTTTGTCAAAGCAGACTGGATGGTTAAGTGCTGGATCTTTTATGACTGGGGCTAATGGGACAGCATTAAAATGTAGCATTTTTGATGAAAACTGTGCCCTTTCTGACGTAGTTCCAAAAAAATTTTTATCTGTGATCTTAAAATTAAAGTGTGCTGCAGCTGTCTCACTGTCCTGCAAATCAATGAAATACACACATACCTTTCTAAACCATACATACAAGCAACCGAGCTGTGTATGTTTCCATTTAAGTGCTCTCATGATGAGCCGAGTGTTCTTTAGCCAAATCTCTATCAGCACTGTTATCAGGTTGTTCAGAAAGGAGCTGATAGACGTACAGTCAAGTTGAAAGGCTATCACCTGTGCTCTCGCCGGTGCTAGCTCTGACAGCCAGCTGGCCAGAGTATGGGTTTCCCTGGGGAGGCCTCTTCAGAGGCAGGAGTGAGCAATGCCTCTTATCAGACGTCAGCTCTCCTTCCACAGGGTCAAATAAATATGCAGGACCCTCTCTGTGAAAAGGCTGGCTGTATGGAACCTGGGAGAGCTTTTTCAACAGAGTGCCTTGTTACAACTTCACAAGCACCTATTATGCAATTACACCATCAGCAAGGGTGAAAATGCCTTGTTGATGTCAGAGGTCAGAGGAGAAAGTCCAGACTACTTCTGCCTAATAGGAAGGTAACAGTAACTTAAATACTCTCTTGTTACAACTAAAGTATACAGAAGAGCACGTCTGAATGTGCAACACCTCGAACCTTAAAGTCGATGGGCTGACCCGACCGTGTCCATCCATTTATGACCACGATGTACCAGTAGCTCACAAAAACTGATACACCTGGCGTTACAGAGTTAAATGACTTCTTAACTCTAAGACTGTTTCATCAGGGATGAGTTTTTAGTGATAGAAAGTCGATCGTTTTTCTTTCAGCACAAATCTTGGTGGCACTGCTGTCACGTTTGATCACAGAGATTTACAGTTGCAGTTGTGTACACAGCAATAAACCATGGATATTGCTGTCAATGGTGATAATGTAAACTCCAGTTATTAGTTAAAACACTTCTTTTTTATATTAAATATTAATAAAAGTGTCACACTTAAAATAACAGATCCAAAGTAAACATTTACTGTAGTATTCGGTTCCTTAGTACCCTAGTGTGTGGGTTCTCAAATTTAACTGATGTTCCAACTCAGCAACAAGAGCTAACCACCCCACAGTGACCAATGGTGCCAAATCCTGATTGGTGCAGGGAAGAATATGACATCACGTGTTTCCATCTGAGCTCTGGCTACTGCAACAAAAATGACTTTGTTTTCAGGAACTTTGGAGTGCCACTTAAATTGAAGTTCAAACAGAAAGCGAATGTTAAAAGCTCCGGAGAGAATCTATCAGTAAACAGCTGACACCTATAGACCCAGAAGAATTTTTCTGTCTTTGCTTGATGGAGAGCTTCATATTTAGTGAAAGGGCAGTTCTTACAGTGTGTATAATTATTCTGAGAACAGCAGCAGGTGTTTATTCCTGCGGTTAGAGAGGTACAATAGAGCCCAGCAACTCATGTCACAGAGCTGGACGGCGTCCCTGAGTGTAAAAATAGTCATCTGGCAAATGGTGTTATCTACATATTCACACGACTACTTAGCAGTAAAAGCATTCAGTCCCAGCATTCAGAAAATGGCTATATATGTATCAAGTATATATATCAAGTACAAGAAGGAGAAACACAAAGTTTTTGACCTGACAAAGATTATGGTGGGATTTAAACACTCATTGAAAAAAAACACATCAAGGACAGCGTGGGCTTTGGGCATTCATGACGTTCCCATGGCTAAAGTACCTGGCTTTCCCTGTACGACTCATAGTCTGCTCCAGACAGGATCCAAAACAAATACTCACACTTACAAATTACTAAGCAAAACGTAAGGGAGGTTATGAACTCTGTATGTGGTCCATTAACAAGTCAAATACAGTTTGAAATTTCAGATGGTAATCTAAATATGTTCCAAGGCCTGTGAGAGGAACATCGTCTGAGAGTTTTGTATTCACCGCTCATTTGTATGTTGATGTTATTCTGTTTAGAAATCCAAACTAACATGAACAACGAGGGAATGATGTGTGAGGTTTCTGCTTCATAAGCCTTTAACAGCCAGTGCAGTGGACTGCTGTGATTTTAAAAATACATCCAAGAGTTTGACTTTCATCTGCTGTGTGATTATATGTGAAACCTCTAACATCAGTCTTATTTAATTTCTTGTTTGTGTTTCAGATGAATTAGAGCAGAGGTGTCAAACTCATTTTACATCACGGGCCATGTCATAAGTCAGTAAAGCTATTGCCTAATAACAAAGGAGAAAAAAAAAACTCCTCCAAAGAGCCTGCTGGCTGCATGTTTGACGGCCCTGAATTACAGATGGTCAGAGACATTTGATGTTAGGAGAAGCGAGAGCTACCTTCATGTTTGGTTGCAATAACTGAAAACATCAGTTGTATAGCGTAATTATACAATATAACCATACTTATCTAGCTTCAAAATAAAATATCCAGCAATGCAGTTTCATGATTTGTGTTTTATTAACTCATGTCATAAACATTTACTCTTTTACTTAAGCAGAGTTTACCTTAACTGATTGATTAAGCATTGTTTAAACTAGAGCTCACAGCAGAGTTTGGCCTGCTGGATTTAAAATTCTTACAAGTGCCTGTTTTCATTACCCATTCAGTCAAATTTAGAAGCTCATCCTGTCTCGTAACTTGTATGCGTTTCACTGAAAAATAATCACATCCTGTTGTTTTCCTCTATAATTAACTCCATTAAGAAGCGATTGCTAAATCAAACTCTGGGTTGTTTGTTTGTCATTTAGTTGCCCCCAAGATGAAGGCACTGTAATGACTTCACATTTAGAAGGCCTTAATTGTAATAATTAGTGAAAGCTGGTGGATGCCCACTTCCTCAGTCACTTAGTTGGTAAATGGTAAATGGCCTGCATTTGTATAGCACTTTCTTAGTCCGTAAGGACCCCAAAGCGCTTCACACTACATTCAGTCATTCACCCATTCACACACTGGTGATGGCAAGCTATATTGTAGCCACAGCTGCCCTGGGTCGCACTGACAGAGGCGAGGCTGCCGGACACAGGCGCCGCCGGGCCCTCTGACCATCACCAGTTCACAGTACTGTACAGTAGTTCCACTGTACATCCAAAATATCATTACATGGAGTCATGTCCAAATGCCCATTCATCCTCTGGAGCACATGCATTCACAGCAGTGGCAAAATAAGCTAAAACTCCTGCACTTTGGCAACCGCCCATCCCCACAAGTTTGAAGGCATTTTTAAGAGTCAATAGGTGGTTAGTTCAGGTTATGGGTAAGGCATTCATTTTTTATGGTTTGGGAGATCATAATGTTAATTAGATGTCTCCACAAGAATATGAAAACAGAACTTACCTGCATCTCTCTCATGCCGATGAGACTGGAGGCGGCTGGATGTCTGTGGACAGTCTCTGCCTCCTCTGTACGCAAACATGTTATATCATGGTTTAAATCCACAATAAGACAATAAAATGCTGATATATTATTGACATGCATAGCATCCAAACCACATTTGTTTTTTGACTTTAATTACATGAATTATCGTGGTGTGCTGCATGTTGCTCATGGTGTTCTGATGAGGTTTTCTCCACAATGTCAGTAGCAAATTGTCTGATAATTTTGCTTTTGACACACACATGCTAATGCCTGATTCTGACTAATACCACAGGCTACATTCTGTGCATTCCGTCCTCTTAAGCTGTGCTTGTTTGCAAAAGCTACTACAACTGAGACGTGAAATAAGAGAAAGGGGGAAAGATTTCCTCACTGCTTGTGTTTACATAAGATGTGACTCAACGTTACTACAATTATATGAGCCACTGGAGCAGCCAAGATTATGATTTGTGTTACAGGCTTTTGACATGAATAGATTATTCTTTATTAAATCCTATTAGGTTGACGTAAATTTGTCATGCATTAGATTTTATTGTGGATTTGGTTGGTTCTGTATAAACACTGTCTCTACTGTATATGTAATTATTTAAGCTTAAGCTCCTTTTGTTACCCTTTTCCCACTTGCCCTTACACTGGTGTACTGATGGTGAGGTTAGAGAAGCACGGCTAAGTGTTTTAATTTGAATGAGGCAGTTAAGCAGGGATGAATATGCAGGACACAGAGCAGAACCATGAGAATAAGAACAGGGATCTATAAATTTGCCGCTGATTCATCAAGACAAGAATATCCTAAAGCTCGCCATAATAGGAATGTGTTTACTCTATAAAGTTGTAAATGTGAAAACGATGGTCAGATTTGGAGAACAAAAGGTTTATGTCATAGATGAAGGTGGAAAGGATAGATTTCAGATGCTCCTGTGGAATTTAATAGACTGTAAATATCATGTCATGTCTGCATAAGCTTCAAGTTCTACTCGTGGGAACCTGCTGTGCTTGTCAAACAGGTACGATGATCCTCTGCTGCCCCCCTAGATAAAAAAGAAGTAATGCAAACAAATACCACCCCCTTTTTTTCTGTCTCTGTCTCCCTTGCTCCTGGATCATTGTAGGTTTTGCCTCGTGTCTTCACATGGAAACAGAACATTGGGTTAACAGAGCCTCAAATTTAACCGCTCTGTGAAACAATCGATCCCAGTACATCCTGACTCATAACTCACACACACACACAGGCTTTATGCACCTACCACATCTTTTTTTTCACCTTCTCTTGTAATTGATGAACACTCCATTGGGAGTCTAAACTACCTGTTTTCTTCAGCTAAAAGACACTAATGCACTTAAACCTTGCAAACACAATTTACATCTGCTCTCAGCTGCTGATCTTCTCCTGCACTTGTGCTCAGTGATTGAGGACAGCATTCATCACTCCCAGCGAACAGAGAGCATCTTCAGACCGGTCCCGTGATGCTCCCTGTCGAGTAAATTGACACTGGCAAGCTTATCTATAACCTCTGGCGAAGTTCAGAGATTGTTTTGCTTGTCTAAATATATCAGCACAATACAGAAACGCTTCATCACAACAGTCTTTCTACTGACGAGTCAGCCCCTCGTGATGTCAGACAGAACCTCCCCTGGTTGGCGTCAAATCCACGACACTTCAGAGAATTTATAAATGAATACCTGTAACACGCTCCGTGTCACACTTTCTGCTCAGCTTAGAGGAATCATTCAAACAGGTGAGTAGAACATCTAGATGCTTTAAAATGCTGTGAAGGCCAATGTGATTTTGGACATAAGTTTTATTTTAAGAAGTTTGTTTATAATCAAAGTGTTTCACTCAGTATATGTCATTGATAAGAGCATGAATGCCAAACCATATATTAAAGTAACAGATTAATAATTCAGATTTGAGGGCTGAGGGGTTAACTCTGTTTTTCAAGAAATTATCAAAGAAATGGACAGAGGTTGGTTTACTTTGTCCAAAGCAAACATTTAATAGCCTGTGCTTTCGTGCTTTTATTGGTTGGAATGCAATACAGGGATCAAAAATCATCTCATAAGAATTTTAAAAATACAAATCAACATCAATACAGTGCTGTAATCCACACCTGATTATCCATCCATCCATCCATTCTCAGCCGCTTATCCTTTTCAGGGTCGCGGGGGGCGCTGGAGCCTATCCCAGCACACCTGATTAAACCCTTCAAAATCTGTTATTTTTAAGTTCTGTTATATATATTTAATTTTTATTATTAGGTGTGACATATCCAGGGACGAGCATCTTTGCCAAAGATTACTCCTCTGTGATTAGTCCCACTGGAGTGTGTGTGGCCTGCAGCAGAAGCACATCAGAAACACCACCCACTAAGGAATAGAGCTCAAGAAAGGTCCTTGATGGCAAGGAAAATTCACTGCTACTGGAGGTAGCTCAGGTGTTAAAAACTCTTGCACTTTTACATTATTCAAATCAGGCTGGCTAGGAGCTGCTACAAACATTCCCAAAGCCCAGAAAAATCTTGATATTTCCAAAGAAAACTGCAGAAGAAGCAGAACAAATCTTCTTGTAGAACCCAAAGACAGAAAAACTAAGCTTGTGGCTTATAAATGTTTTTATTCCATCAGTCCACCTTTAATAAAATTAATTCTCCAGGTTATCATCCTTTTAAAAAAAAAAAAAAATAGCTTAAGGGCGATCTAAATTTCAGGAATATGACCTTTCACATTTTAATTTGGCAATCGCTGCCCTTTTTATCCTTCTGTGAAAGGGTGGTGCTTTTAGAATGACTCTTAAGTAAGTTAGATGTTCCTATGGGGGGGGAGTCACGTTTCCCAGAGGAGAGTCCGCACAGACACAATAACAAGATCACAGCCTGAGGAGAAGCCCTGACGGTGTTTGTGACATGTTTTTACTGTCTGGGGACAGTCTCTGGAGCCACTTTATCTCTACTTATAAGATGAATCTCAGCAGATCAGAAGCAGGGATTCTAACTAACAGACAGGCTGTGACTTCACTAATGTAAAAGAAACCAAAACACTTTAATAATTGTCTTAATACATGTTTAATCATTCATCTAAGTAAATCCTAAAAAGTTGATTCTGTTCATCTGGACGTAGCATTGAGAATTTGCATATTAATGATCAAGGAACTGACCTCCCAGCCCATTGTTCCTTCAGTGGTGCTAGTTTCAGTCATTATGCAAATATACAG